>JABSTT010000085.1:0-40001 GCA_013339685.2 Hyalomma asiaticum | reverse complement strand
ACCAGGATAGGGTTATGGGGCGGGCCGTAGTGGCGGGCTCCATGAACTTGAACCGTCTCAGGTTCGTTTTATACATTCATAATGCGCAGCACGCAGACATTAATCTACCAGCATCGCTTCCATCGGAAAGGCGGCCATCGCTACCGGGAGGAACCCGCGTCTAACGGATCAGAAATCAAGTACTATAACCAGTGGACAACTGCGGCGGAGAACAGCGGATTGTCATCGTATTGGAAGGGATGGATGGATGGAATAAACTTCAGAAGGATTGAACGCTGGGCGAGTTGGTAATCCATGACAGAAACGAACTGCGCGAAATAAACACGGACAAGGAAGACACACACACGAATAAACTTCATTGGCGTCCTGCAAGAAGAGCGAACGCGTTTAGGGCTCCCACGTTGGGACTGAAAGGCCTAGCCTGGCAGCTTCATCGCGGGTTGCTGGATGGCTCATTTTTGGTCGGCTAGGCTGGAGCTGCGGAGAGCAGCGTCCCACTTCGCCGAGGTAGCATCGTAGTTAGCATCATTATGCATAGTGATGCACTCCCAGAGCATGTGTGTAGGCGTAGTCGTGGAGAGGTTGCGATTGTTAGAAATGTCATCAAGGCATATTCCTGGGTATATGTGGATTAGGGTATTTGCCGCTTTGCAATAGCCTCAGAGTAAGCGCTTGAAGCCTGCTTAGTTTAGCGCTAGGCGGAGCGAAGACAGGGCGTGAGAGAGAGGAATGCTTCGTGATTTCGTTGTATGTTTAAGGGACGTCCCTGTTTTCCGCGGCCTCGAATCGGCCAGTATCTACGCGGTCAGTCAGTGCACGTGCAGAAATGTGAGCAGACTCGTTGAGGTTGACGGGACAGCCAAGCATCTGCCCGATGTGAGCAGGGAACCAAATGAGCGTGTGATGACGAAGTTCCCTGGGACTGCTTTGGAGAACGCGTAGGACCTGCTGGGCAATTCTGATTGCAGGACCTGTTTGCAGATCTAGAGTCACTAAAGGTGACTTCTATGCTGTCGTTGACGATGGCGAGCGCGATGGCAACCTGCTCGGCAACTAGCGGATCGTTGGTGTAGATCGAAATACAGTTGGCGAGTTGACCTTTGTGGTTAATAACAACCGCGCTAAACTTAAGTAACCGTTACGCGCAAGGGTAACGGTTACTTCTGGTACTTTAACAGATGTATTCTTATCAAACAGATGAAGTTATGAGATTACAGCAGGTGTTTTAGCCGCGGACATAGCGATCACCTTCCTATTTCTTGCGTTACAAAAAAAAAAAAAATCCACAGTAAAGGAAGCCAGTCGTGACGATCGCTTCTATCGTAAGATAAATGACCACACACTAGATAACTTTAAGCTGCTCCTGTCAAAAGAAAAAATGGCAAGATGTTTATTGTGAATCAGACACAGGGAAGGCCTCTTTTCTTTTCTTTTTTTTTTTTTTTTGCAGAGCATGCGTGAATACTGCGATAAATCTTTTCCACTGCAACGGGAAAACCGAAGTGTGAGGCCCCATCACAGCGATTTAATTTTCTATTTTTTTTCTGTGTTCTTCGAGGTTTGAATATTATTTCTCGCCATACCATATGGGTGATACAGCGCACTTTGACGATGACAGAAAAAAAAAGAAAAAAGAAGGGGGGCGGGGGTGGCGGGAGAAAACAAGCAAAAATGAAGGTGTTGTGTGCCTTTCTTTCATCGTCAAAGTGTGCTGCTTTTCCCATGTACTTTGATGATTAGTCACCAACTCACCCAGCTTTCAACCGTTTCAGCCGTTGCTATGATCGAAACATATGCATGTGAATCCAGAATTCAGGACGATATATGAATTATAACAAGATTAAAATGCAACAGCCTTAAAGAGGAACCAAATAAATACATTTGTATATATACCCACTTTATGTCACTAATTACACATTCGCAGTGGCAACGCGCGGGTGACGTAAAGTGACATACCGGTACGATACGCAGTGCTCCGCCACTCGTCATGATTCACATAAGGGGAAATGCGGTGATTTTGTTATGCTGCTATTCATTTCCAATGATAAAAAACGTAACCCTCACCGAAATTCTTAAGCTTGCTGACACATCTCAAGCGGACATAACCTGTCTGTTGCAACGCACTTCGTATGATATCACGAAAGTGACGATTTGTGGTGTTTGCCGTCCCAAAACAGCGGCATCATTCTCAGAGACGCCGTAGTGTAGGGCTCCGGAAATTTCAACCACCGGGGGTTGTTTAACGAGCAATAAATAATGTTTTTCAGAAAACGTACAAGTTTAAGAAATAGAAGACAGATTCTAACGGTTTCAAGATACGTTTTCCTGCTTCATATGTGTGTTCGCTTGTGTGTCAGTCTCGATAAGTGTGCTCATTTCTCTTTGCGGATCTTGCGTAAGAACACTTGAGTAATTGAAAAATTATCACTGCGCAGTAACCAGAACTTCGTTTTGTCCGCGGAAATGTCAGATTTCCATGAAATCGGTTCAGCGGTTGTCGCACCACAGGAATTCTGCTTTTGAAATGCACTATTTACACTGGAATGTAAATTGCATGACCACGATAACATTTGAAATCTTAAACTGCGTCTGCAGTCAAGCGTCAATTGCTGTAGTTATGGTCCGCGCTCCAAGGAGAGCTATAAGGCACCATGATGAAGCTTTCTCATTTGTCGCAGATGAGCCAGCCGAAGGGAAATTAAGTGAGCCAACCGGAGACAAATCTAAGGCAGCGCCACCAGTTAAAAAAGGTAGGTGGGCACGAATATTCTGTGTCATGTTGAGAAGGTAGCACAGAACGCTGCGGGTATAATAAATACACATATATACTTCGATAAGTCTGGGAGTTCGTCTTATGAGGAGGCCAGTTGCCAGTAATAGAAAGCTCCAGCTCGTGAGCACGCGCTTCAATGCATGGAAGAGGAGAAATCCTTTTGTACGGCAACCACTGCACCGATCTTAAGTGCTAGTGTATTCATGAGGGAAACACCTAAACGTTTTTCTATAACACCTCCAAGCATCACATGTCCAGTGGACGCCATAACACTGTAAGATATTCCAAAGTTGATACAGTTCGCGCGTCATTTGCCGATTGCACTATAACTGAAAGCTCCCAGCTGAGTCAACTGTAATCCATTGTCAGGATAGGTATGCAGCAATTTTCTACGCATGCCAGCAGTTTACTTACATTAGCAAGTTTGTCCATCTCAAATTATTTAAGGGGTACCATGCAGAGCGTTGCACTAAGGCTCTTTCATTTATTTATTTATTTATTTATTTATTTATTTATTTATTTATTTACACATACCTTACAGGCCTCAACAGAGGCATTGTGTAAGGGGGGCGAAATACAGAAGTGAAAGAAACAAAAAAAACATATTATACAATAGCAAACGAATTAGTTTCACATCCGAAACGCAATACAGGTACAGAATGAATGAGCGGTTCCTGCCAGATTAAACACAAAGAAATCAGTAACTACTTGTAGGAAATACATTAGCATCGATAATATCTACTGGACATTTTATGGGTGAAATCTGTTATTATGCTTGCTGAAGTTGGTGAAATTGAATTTTTTCTATATGTGAGCCCAATGAAAGCTAAACGCTTCAGCAAATCCCTTACAGAACTACGTCTGCATCTTAAGTTTATTTTGGACGGGAACACTTCTAATAGGAAAGGTATCCTCTTAAGGTAGGCAATGTAGTATTCTAATATCTGACGTCACGGCGCAAGCAATCTGGGAAATATGCATGTTTGGAGTAAGGAAAGGAGCGTGACAAAGAGCATGCGCAGGAGGTATAATTTAAGTGCACTCTGTTGAGGTCCTCTTTTACACTTGCTTGTGTAATTACACTTGCTTGTGTAATTGTCTATTATACTGCGGGCCAGGCAGTTCCCGGCGGATGAGCAATAGCGGGAGTTTGCTTACCGAATCTAATTTCGTTTTGTTTTTCTGAAGCATGATACCACAAACAATAATAATTTCTGGGGTTCTACATCCCGAAACCACGATGAGATTATGAGACGCCGTTGTGGGGGGCTCCGTAAGTTTCGACCACCTGGGGTTCTTTATTAACGTTCACTGACATCGCATAGCACACTGGCCTCAACATTTAACCTCCATTGAAATGCAGCCGCCGCTGCAAAGACTCGATCCCGCAACCTTCGTATCAGCGACCGAGTGCCACAGCCTCTCGACCACTGGGGTGCGGTTACCAGACGGGAAACCCCGTTCACGAAAAACGTCCTACACTGCGATTGCTCGTATAAGAAAATTTCTGCCAATCTAAATGGCGGTCACGATATTAAAGAAGGCCTACGACATTGATCTCGCATGAAAATAAATAACATTTTGAGGAACCATTTCGCGCTTTGACGTTAGATAACAGCGAAAGTGTATCCCACCGCACGTGTTTCGACGTGGGGAAATGTATTCATTGGCTCGTTAATAATAATAATAATAATAATAATAATAATAATAATAATAATAATAATAATAATAATAATAATAATAATAATAATAATAACGAGCCAATGAATACATTTCTCCACATCGAAACACGTGCGGTGGGATACACTTTCGCTGTAATTTAACGTCAAGGCGCGAAATGGTTCCTGAAAATGTTATTTATTTTCATGCGAGATCAATGTCGTAGGCCTTCTTTAATATCGTGACCGCCATTTGGATTGGCACAACTTTTCTTCTATTATTATTATTATTATTATTTGTAGTACTAGTATTAGTAGGCGCTGTGTGCACCTTGCACGATTTTTTTCCAACCTCCGTTGTTGGGAGACTGCCTTGGTTGACGAAGTAAGAAAGATGCACAGACAACTAACTTAATTAAACTTATATAGAGCTTCGCTGTAAAGTGCAAGTGCTTTGTAAATTTGGCTCAAGCAAGTTGATGATCGTTGGGTACTGTCTCACTTAGTCGTGAACGGCCTGCCTGGCGTAAAGAAGAATCGCGTTAGCGTTCGGCCTGTGCATCTGCCACTCTTCATCGGCTGCCACCTAACAAAACTGAAAGCATGCGTGCTGGCCTCACCAAGTGGTAATAAAGTGGAGTGGAGTCTACCTGTGCTTGCTCCAACCCCGTGTTCGAGGTGGAGATAATGGAAACAGCTATTCGCAAAAATGTCTCACGCTGAAAGCGTTCGTTAAAATAGTGCCAGTCTGTCCTGATGTTTGAATATATTTTGAGGAACCTGTCAACCAATACAAAAAATGCAGTCAGTGAAGAAAAGTTTTGCCAATTCCGTTCATAGACAAGATGCTGTTTTATTGCCGTTGAATGGTAATATCAGACAAACCGAGGAAGGACGCGATGCTGGTCAGCGCTAGGCTAGGTGCACATCCTCGATTTGCCGTAAACAGACTGTTAGGCGGAGTGCACATTACGAAGTGACTGGAAGTCCGTCGGCTAGAATTTTTAGATGCGGAGCATCTCTTGCTCGCGGGTATGTCACGCGTTCGGCGTCCGCACTCACACTACGCATGCGCGACTCTCCTCTCCCTTCCCTCTCTCCAACAGCTGCTGCGATAAATAAAGCGGGTAGAGAGCGCGCGCGCGCTTCGCTTCAGTAGTATCTCCTCCTTCTCCGATGAAAGAAGTTGGTGGTGTTGTGTGATGGAAGCAACAGTTCCGTCAGCGAGTGGGTTGACGCAAGTACGCATCAGCATCAACCCACACTCTGACAACGGTCACGCGATGCGTGGTAACGAACCAAGTTAACAAAGTAATAACACGCAAGGTTCACCTCAAGGTTCATCGCCAGATTCACCGCAAAGGTAACACCGAAAACACTGCAAACCTGCAAACACCGCCGTTAATTGCACCGTTGAAACTCGCAGCGATGCTCCGCAACACCCCATGGTCCCCTTCGGGGAGATGGTGTAATTTTTTTTTCATTGAGAACACGCGCCAGAATTACGGGCCCCTACCAGTCAGCCTCAAGCGACACGCGACAGCCGAGGCCTAGGTGCTAATTCCAGTGTCCTTAGACAGCTACAGAGAAATCGGAAGTTGCGACAAACTTAGCGTGGGCGCAGCGCAGAAAGGATATCTACCTGAGCGTGTAGAATTCGCTGCGATTTTAGTGCGGATGTGGCTACTCCACCTAGGTCCTTGTCGACCTGCGCGGCTTATTGTTAGAAATCTGAACCGTAATTGGTACCTCTTTCCAACTGTGCGAAGCTAGAAGGCGCGGGATCGACTCCAGGTCCCAGCGGCAGTGTTTTGATGGGGACAAAATGTAACACACACACACACACACACACACACACACACACACACGCGCGCGCGCGCGCGCGTGCTTAGATTTAAGTGGGCTTTAAAAACATCAGGTGGTCAAAGTTACCTTAGAGCCCTGCACTACGCGGCGTGTGCAATAATGTGGTACTTTCGGCACGCAAAACAACGTAAATTATTATTATTATTATTATTATTATTATTATTATTATTATTATTATTATTATTATTATTATTATTTTCCCAAATGGGTCCTTTGTCGCAAAACATTGACCTTGTCTGTAAGATATGCCTTCAGGAACCACTGATGGCGTCAGCAAGTAAACAGATGCTTTATTTGTTTTATCGAACTAGTTTAAAGTCGCATGCATGGCTAGGATTGTAAATCACGGCACTGTTAAAAGGGTTGCTCATCACAAGCCAGGTGAACACGGCCACCACGCATGCATGCGCCATGCAGCGGCGACAAGTACACCATTTGTCTGACCAGAGGTCCCCGAGGGATATTTGGTAAAAGATAAGACGCAATATAGTTTCGTGTTTATAGCGACATATTGATCGCACCGCTACGTACACATCGTTAGGCAAATGGACGAACGGCTGACGCACCGGGCCCAAGACAGCGGCTGCTGACGTCCGTGTGCCGTGAAATATGTGTATCGATCCGGGAAGGTGGCTAGACCAGAAGGGCCGATCCTGTTAGCCACCCTGCGACAAGGAATCACTTAGCCTCTGTGAAAGAGTGCAGTAACACGCCTATGGTACCCTCTTTCCATGGAGAGCGGCTGTACTTTCGAAGCCGCATAGCTGTTCGGGAAGTCACAGTGGTCGCAGCTGGCGGCGTCGCGCTGTGAAGGAAAAATTGATTGTGTAGTCGTTTCATATCTTTTTTGAAAAGAGAAGCCATTCTTGTGTGTTTTATATAGGCAAGTCAAGTACATCGGCAGTATGTGCTTTGCTGTTGAACCAGTGGGATATTCTATTTCTTGAGAACTTCGATGGCATCAGCGAACTTCTGACCAAGAATGGACGAGCTTCTAACGGTGACTGGTGCCGCTGTGTGTGAAACTCCGGACTAATAGCATGTGACCGAGCTTTTATGTGTCCAGGAATTCAATGAGGAAGACTGCTGCCTTTCCCGACCGAGGAGAAGGAAGATAAGTATGCAGTAGTCCAATGTTTGCGGGAGCCGCATTCCTGTACCAGAGTCTCGACCTGCACTGGAAGACTTCAACAAACTCTTCACCTACCTCCGTTTTTTTCAGGCAACTGCAATAAGGACTCGTGGGAGGCATTGAAGCGATTGAAGAACATTACGGAAGCATGTTTTTTTTTTCTTGCTAACCGAGTAGTATCGGCTGAGCACCGCCTATCTTCGGTGGCCTCAGAGTTTGTGGTCTGAGAAAGTGCATGAGATTTCTGTTGGCGTCGGGGGCGTAGTATTTGTCACTGCTTTGTGGCCGTGCAACACATTTGCGTTGCGTTCTGCATAAACTCGACCGCTGTCTTTTATCGACCAAGTGGTCAAGGAGACGACACCCATTTAGTCCAGATGCCACTACTGGGTGAAACTGTGTTGTGAAACTGACGTGCGCAGTTCAAAACAAACAAGAACGCGAAGCGTCTGCAGAAAAAAAATTGAAAAATGGGGAAAACAATGTCATGTCTATCGCACTGCAAGAAGATGCCAAAGGAGCACTCCGGTCAGTCTTGGTGTTCGCTGCGACCTCGGCAAGACATCAAGCCGCTACAGTTGAAACATCGCATGTCGTTCTTCACTGTCGCTAGAGTGCCACTGCTCGTTGACGTGCGTGGTCCGATTCGCGTGGTGTCTAGGGTGAGCATGGACCATAGCCGGCGCGACGGAAACCGCAGCGCGTTTTCGGGCGAAAATATTGAGGACAAATCCAAGAATCGATTCGCCCCAGAACACTACATGACAGAGTTCGACCGAGACCTCGAGATCAACGGACCCATTCCAAACTGCATCCTATCTCCCGCCAGTTCTCGTGACATAGAGGGCCGTCACGTTTACTAGTGCTGAATTAGAAAATCATGTAACCAAGTCAACTGTTTGTAAAAAGAGCATTCTTCAGGAAAGTGTGCTGCACTGTGTCTGCTTCATTGCCACAAGTGGTGAGCAATGGCGACGTGTGTCGTCCACTCCTCTGCTTTAAAAGCTGAAGCCTGCCTGCTGTGGTGATGGACTGGAGTGCTCTTTTCACACCGCATAGCATAACACGTCCCTGCTAACCAATGCTGCCTACGTCAATGCCTGGAGTGTGCGTGGCGTGTGGCCTGTTTCGGCAAGGCCAGTGGCCCCGTGCGTTTTGTTCTTGGTGCGTCCGAACTGTTTTGATTCATTGTGTTCGGCTGCGTAGTAAAAGAATACACGAACGGAGTACACACGACTGCGATACTTTCAAATAAGGTTTGTTTAGAGGCAACAGTTCTTATATTTCTGTAATTCTGTGAAGGAAAAGGAATCTAAAATTTACAAAGACAAGCGATAGCAACCATGCTATTCGCACTAATGGTGATCCACGGTCGCATATCATCGTAATTTTTCTTAACCTTTAATAATTTTTCTTCAAAGATCTATACCGATATAGGTGGTCCTGCCTTCAAATAAACTTAAAACACTTTCGTGTAAAACACTTTCGTACTCACATGTCGTTGCACGTAACCAGTGAATGCATTCTCGCGATTTTTTTTTTGTGTGTGTTCTGCAGAGCAAGAAAACTACGTAGTGCCTACAACAATGCTCGGAGGCGTCGGTTAAAACTTGACAAAATCAGCCAAACTCGTTGCTTGAGTGAGAAACCGCTAGGCAAGCCGCCTGTTTCTTCACGTTACTCGTGACAAACGTAGCTTGAAAAATATCTGCCTAATGAATGACAAAGTTCTTGCGAATCAGCGCAATGTGATGTGGCATCCGGCATTTCTTTTCGGCACACGCTTTCACAAATTCTGTTTAGCACTGAGACATCGGCAAGCTCGCATAATTTTTCTCATGTTTGATTTAAAGTTTAACCTCAGGTGTTCCCCCAAAGTATAAGAGGGTTGTATGATATGGGTGTAACCCGCACCAGCTTAAGGTAGAACAGACTTGAAAGAGTCATGAAATTTAAAAAAAAGAAGAAAGCAAGTGCCCCGGGGATGTGCTTTAGTGAAATCTAATTAATAAACTAAATAGAAGAGAGGACTACGCAAAACAGCGATATCCTCGGTACGGGTTAGTCCCGACGTTACGAATGCAGGATTTAGAACTCAAACCCCACGAATATTTGCCATATATCTTCTTCCGCTTAATTACACTTTCAGTTTAAGGGATATTTCTAGTAGCGCCATGCATCACCTTCATCACGGCTGAAGCCTTTGACCAAACGCGCGAAATGTGCTCATTAAATAACAAGCAATTTCATGTAATTCAAATAAGCAAGCCAAGCAACAACACAAAACGGCTCTGTACGTGTGGTTCCCGCAGAGTATGAACACAGTAAGCGCATGGGAAACGCTTCACAAGCGGGAATGAATACAAGAATGAAAAGAAAATTGGCAGATCCGAGGTGCAGTGCGAATCAAAGAAATGCGAAGCACGCGTCAGGAACGTGACCTGGATGTGCATTGTCTCGCTATACCGATTTTGGTACATACGAAGTTAACGAAACGGCCGCAAGAGCACAAAGACTGTGGCATGTAAACGATGCCGCTCATGACATGCGTGCCATGATTTTCATGTTATGACCTGTCATTTATGTTCGTCATGCAGTCCTGTTGTGGCATACCAATTTTCGCATACATCCCATTAACGAAACGGCCAGGAGAGCAAAAAGTCGTAGGCGGACAGACAGACAGACAGACAGACAGACAGACAGATAGACAGACAGACAGACAGACAGATAGATAGATAGATAGATAGATAGATAGATAGATAGATAGATAGATAGATAGATAGATAGATAGATAGATAGATAGATAGATACGCTAAAAGTCGCTGAAGTTCGCTAAAAAATGCTCCGCATTTAAAAAAGAAATGTTCTGAATTACCATCCCTCGGAAGCTTGGGCTAAAGGCACTCGAAGAGATACAAAGATATAAAAGCTTTGGTCCGCAACTGTGTGGTGCGATGTTTTCGTCTTGTGCTTGCGTGCGTGACCGCGTGCGGGACACATTCTACCAATTTCCGTAAGTCAATATGAGTGTTCTTTTTGTTCGATGTATGTAATGTGTAGATTGCAATGGTAAAAAAAAAAAGCTTCGGAGGCGTAAGTTCGAATCCCCCTTCTGACACCATGGCAACATACAAGCAGCAGGAAACGAAAGAACGCTTTATTCCCTGATGCCAGTGTACTTACAGATGAGCAGAGAAGGCTTGCGCATGCGTAGTTCCAATGTTCTTGATGACGTTGACCCTGGTCACCGTTAATACTACGATGTTATAATTATCACTGCTATTAACCTGCATTAGAAGTCGATCAGCAATTCTTTATTTCATTGATTTCTGCGGTTATGTCCCCAAAACAGCCTATGATTATGACAGACGCTCTAGCGGAGGGCTACGGAAATTTTGACCACTTGGAGTGTGATGTCAATGACAAGCACTGACATCACACAGCAAACGAGTCTCAACATTTAGCTTCCACTTAAATGCAGCAGCCGCAGCCGCGATTCGATTCCGCGACCTTCGGATCAGCAGCCATATGCCATAGCCACTAGACAGACCACTGTGGGGGGGGGGGGGGGGGGGGGGGGCGTTGAGCAATTTTTGATAGCCCTATAATGTGAATGGATCATATTTTATAGGCTGTTTTTAGAATATGATGATGTTGATGCCTTGCAGCTCTCAGTGAGTGATACACAAGAAAGACACAGTCAAGACAGGACACGCGCTGTACTGTCAAGTGAACATCTTTTATTGAAAACTTGTCCCTTTTGAGAGAAAAGCGCAGGTCCTGTCTTACGCGCGTCTTTCTCGTGTATTAATTATTGAGCGCTGCAAAGAATCTGCGCCATGGTAATTAACCAACTCGCCAACCTATCTGTTATCCTGCTTTTATATAGAAATATCGTTCAATTAGAGACCTCTCAAATGTTCCAAGTTCAAATGAGAATCGAACGAACCATGTATTGAGCGGCAACACCAGGCTGAGCAGGTGCTGTAGAATCAAAAGTGCCAGAGCAAAGGAGATTTTCGCTGTAACAATAATTCTTATAATAGCACATCTGAAAATGGTGACCGAGATATGAGCTAGTCGTTAAGCATGCAACGAAGAAACATTCAATGTATATACAAGCCATGGCTCAAGTATTCTCGTTAAAATACCGTATTATAGTGGTCCACATATTTTATAAATCTCGATATTACTGGCGTGTTTATGGCAAATCACGCGTAGGACAACAGATATGTGTTACTAACTTACGCCCCGCCACGGTGGTCTAGCGGTTATCTGATCTGAGGGTCGCGGGATTGAATCTCGGCCGCGGCAGCTGCATTTTGATGGAAACGAAATGTTGAGGTTCGTGAGGTGTGTGATGTAAATGCATGTAAAAAAACCCCAGGTGGTCAAGATTTCCGTAGCCCTCTACTACGGCGTCTCTCGTAATCACAGCTTGATTTTGGATGCAAACCCCAGAGATCAATAAGTCATTACAAACTTGCGTTTATAACACATGTTCAGTAATGTCAGCATCGATCCCATAATGAATTAGATTACTGCTACTTATCTGTAAACCTCTGAAAGGTGAAGGTGTCAACATCACGAGCATAGTATCCCTCATAGAAGAGCTTTCAGTGCTCCTTTGATAGTTCGCGGATGATCGCGTCTTTATGCGTATTCCATGCTGCTTGAATTTCCCTTCCAATAGCGGAACCGGAACAGACTTCGCTGTATCGGGGAACACTGCGTGGCGTGGACGGGGAAGACTGCTATCACCGATTCAAGAAGTTTGGATACGACGACCTCATCATGTTCTGCGCCGAGAGGGACAGCACTGCGCTGTGCGAGGTAAGCGTATTTCCTCAGACAACGTTAATAATGAGGGGAGAAAGAGTATAGGGAGAATTTAACTGAAAGAGATTAGCGTAATTTCACACGTACAATGCTACGTGTGCCGAGTTGATAAGATGGATAATTTATTTTATGTGGTGCAATAAAGAGGCATTTGGGCAACGGTAGAACAGAGAACGAGAAATATGGGGTCAGATTTAGGACTGAGGCTTCGGCGAGTTGGTACAGCACGGTGTTAAGAGCAGAGGCGAAAATAAATGGACAGGACGGGCGCAAGCTCCAAACTAAGGTTTATTGAAAAACGGAATAAATGGAATGAAACTGAACGAAAAACGCATTTGGGCAAGTTGCACGTCGACCTTGCCAACATGTATGCCAAAAAAAAATAAAAAGGAAAAAGAAACATCTTGTAAAACAGTGATTAAGTTTTGCACATGGATACAAGGTGGTCGTATTTTTAGACTCAAAGTTATCGATGGCCGACTCATATATCCCGCTTATTTCTTTTATGCTGAACGCTTCGCTTATTTCGCCAATCAGTTTATGCTGGTGCCGCGCGAGGACCATGGTGTCTAGGAACAAAGTGATAGTGATAGTGATAGTGATGTTGTGGCTACAGGCGGTGCTTACGAAGAAAGGCTCACAATTATATGCGCTGGAATGAGCACCCAGGGAAACCGTGCCTAAACGTCCCAATAAGTGCCCTCTCATGCGCACTTATTCGGACATTCAGACACCATTAGCTCACTCCCATGTAGGCCCTCCCCCAAGGGAGCGTAGATAAATAGACTGCGCCAACAATGCAGTCCACATGTATGTTAACATTGCTTAACCCCTCCCCCACCCCTCCTTTTTTTTCAGTGCGAGAATCAAATTGTTTACTGGTGGTAGCGCGGTTGACCTGTCAGTTATTATTTATTTATTTATTTATTTATTTAATCAAAAATCACGGCAACACCGTAGCGTTGGGTCACGTTTTGATCCCATATGCTAGCTCTCGGGATTATAGAACAGCTCCATGACTCTGCCATCAATCTCCGCTCTTTTCTTTGCTCTGGTCTTTGTGAACTAGCAGAATTTGTCAGGATATGGTGTTTTAGGCGTACATGCTGGTAGGTTTCGCAAGCCGCGTTTATTCTTCAAAAGCTTTCCATTTATTCTTCCAACAAACCTTATTTGTGAGTGTGCGTCCGTCCTGTCCATTTTCGTTCATCTCTGGAGTTAACATCGTGCAACACACACGTTTCCTAACTATGAACATATATGACTGACATAGACAAAAACGTTACCTCCAATCCGCTACCGATATTAGTAATGCTTTCGCCGATAACGAAAGATCTCTCTTCCGGCAAGAAATGCTTCACTGCCATTGCCGACGTGTAAAGAACTATCACGTCTCGACGGCTAGCGACAGATAGTGTTTATGCGCAAACACCTCTGTGGACTCACGTCTCCGCGGGGTGTATGAATGGATGGATGTTAGTACATTGCCTTTGAAATGGCTAGTGCCAGCAATTCATTCAGTAGTGCCCTGTGTACCGCGAAGGTCGCATGAACAAGTCATTCCTGACCTGTTTCACCATTTCACAACCGCAAACTTCCAGCTCCTTGTTACTCGGCACACTTACTCAATCCATAACTATTGGTTGGTATCTGAAGTATTCGATCATGATCTGATCCATAGTTTCTTCACACTTCTCAAAGATTAGGCACTATTCGATCTCCTTTTCGTCTCGGCTGTAGGTGGCTCGTGCAGACGCAAAATTTTTCAGGGGTGTTCTTAGAAGAAGGGCAAGTCAATAGCCCTGGCATTTGATTTTGCCTGATTTCGTAATAAATCTACACCGGTCAGCTTGATGTGAAACGAATATGATTCTCCGACTGAATGGCGTCCTTTACCTTGGCGGGAGGACATGCGAATGAGCACACGGTTTTATAAGCCCATTAAGGAAGCGACAGCAAAAAATATTTATCTCTGTTATGAAAAATGTTAAGCGAACATGCCTTAAAGCCGTGGCTGAGATAGAATTATTCATTCCTGAAGAATGCCACGAAGAAGTACTAAATGTAGAGCTATAGCTGTTGTCAGGTAAATGTTAGCCTACAGCGTGACTAAAGGCTTTGGAGACGAGGAAGCGGTGGGAGGATCGGAAGTACGAGAACAAGCGCACGCTGGCAATTCATGCATAAGTCCTTAGCATTGTTCAGCGTGACACTGGCTGTCACTTTTGGTGGCGCTACCGACTATGTTGTAGTTCATGTTTGACACGAGAGTAAATTCCTAATATCAAAGTGACACTAAAGCGAAAAGGTTAAGTGGTTTAGCATCATTATTTATATTTCCGGAACTCGACTGGCGTTAATTTTACTAATTTATGCCGAACACTTAAGGAGCAAATGATTGTCAAAGCTTCATTTTTTGAAATTCGAACCGCATCTGCGGCCTCAATGGTTCAAGAGGCCAATTTATTTTTTGTTTCTTTTTGTATTTACGCCCAATTCGCCCAGTCGAATGTCCAGAAACTCCCTGTGTCAAGTCGCTGGCTTCGTTAGAACACCTTGTATGTCTTTCGTGCTCATGAATTGTTATTTAGGCTTCAGTAGGCGCCGTCAAAGACCTGCCACATCACGTGCTGGATCCTCAAAGCAGCGTCGATACCGGCATTCTTTTTGGGCGTTTTTATCAAGCGAGAATCTTCTCGCAAGGCCGTTTTTGGCATTGTGACAAGCTAACCTACTAACCCGAGAAAATTGTTTTTTTTACTTAAGTATCTTTTTAAATGCCAGTGCTGGCTGCTAGATTGAAATGGTCCCTTTTTATAATTAATATATGTGTTATTTTTGACATCAGAGCTCTTCAGAGGTCCGCCACGTCCACCGTCTCTGACGTTTCTTGTCGTGCAAACGAGAAAAGCGGACCCACTTGGTGCACGTTGACTCACTAAGCACGCTGATACGCAAATCACAATAAAGAAAGAAAAAAATAAGAAAGAAGGAAAGAAAGCCCATTCCCTGCGGGTGGAAGGTACATTCATGCCCTTGACCTACCTAGACCCTTGCTCTCAGCCACTCTTTCATAACGGCGATGGGGATAGCGACAGCGCTAGATGATAGCGATAGTGAAGAGAAAGAATGAGAGATAAAAATGCCCCTCTTGTAACACAAAAAGGAAAACCGGACCAGCCTCCACATTTCTATATCCTTGCCCTCATACCACTGCTACATGACATTGGTAGTGTGACAGTGCTAAATAAGAGAGAGAGTAAACTTTACACACTTGCCTCAGCGGAGCTGGGGCAGGTGTGTAAATATGTCACTTAATGTGCCACTCAGATGTCACAGGCATGGAACTGGCTTTAGCGTTTTCTTAACGGAACGTGACAAACTCTGGGCGTTGCAAAGTCAAAGGGTCGTTGCGCACGTACTAGGTGCAGGTTTGCACCCCAAATCCCTGCACGAAGGTGTATTACACACATCGAACCATCCGGGTATTACGTGCATTCACACGCTTTGTTCCCAGGGGGACACAGCGGCTCCAGCCATGAGTACTGGCAGCGATGGCTTAACGTACCTACTCGGATTGGCTTCGTACGGCTTTCCCTGCGGCAGCAGCAACCTTCCAAGTGTGTTCTTGCGTGTCGAAGCATTCGTGCCGTGGATATTCCACAAGCTGAACCGGTTCGCCGAATACACGGAAATACCAACGCCGTGAATGTGACCTAGAATCACTGTAACATTGCGAACAAATGTTTCTCACAGTATTAGTAATATTTAAATGATACTCATGGCGAATGTTTACATACCTTAAGTGACGTAGCACTTGTGAATTCCTACCGCAGAAAATGTGTCGTCAAAATTTACTGTTATGCAATTAAAGAGAATTTGTCGTGCAATAGATGAGTTGTTGCTATCAGGACACAATCGTACAACACGGGGAGCTTGTAGTGGGCTTTACCATTGTGCATATCTAAATAAAGCACATTTTCTATTCCCGACTAGTTTCCACTTGTTTTCTCTTCCACTTTATCATAGCATCATTTCTACATATATACTACTACGCAAAAAGAAAAGGATTCTTGCAGGTCACACGCATTCTGGGAGTCGGTTTTATGGGAAGTTGTCATAGAAAATTGTTCGTGGCGAATTGTTTCGTATTCAACTGAGTGCTACGGGTGGGGTCACGGTATTTGTGCAAATTGAGTATAGTTTTGTGTATACACCAGGCTAACAGGGTGCGTCGACAACACTGTGGCGTCAAAAGGGCAGCTCAAGGAATGACGGAACGTCCCCACGCACGTTAGTTGCACAGACGTGGCCCCGCCACGGTGGTCTAGTGGCTATGGTACTCGGCTGCAGATCCGAGGGTCGCGGGATCGAATCCCGGCTGCGGCGGCTGCATTTCGATGCAGGCGAAATGTTGAGGCCCGTGTACTGTGCGATGTCAGTGCACGTTAAAGAACCCCAGGTTGTCGAAATTTCCGGAGCCCTCCACTACGGCGTCTCTCATAATCAGAGCTGGTTTTGGGACGTTAAACCCCACAAATCAATCAATCAATGCACAGACGTGTGCCTTGTAGAAGAGTAGTGCACAGTACGGTACGCTGACGAGCATGTAAAGGTCGTTTGTCACAGTATTCCTGTGACATTATTGTCACGTGTGTTGTTTTTTACATTGCTATAGGAGCAGTAAACACACAACGAAGTCGCAGTTTTCAATAGACAGGCACCGTCATCACAGCTACTGATGCCATGATTTTGTTTACGATATGAACCCCGTGGAAGAAGCCGCCGAGGGTGACTCGTTGCGTGTTTCCTTGGCACCTAGGGCATCAGGTTTCAATTCCTGTACGCATAGTGCGTTGTTGCCCCGCCACGGTGTTCTAGTGGCTATGGTACTCGGCTGCTGATCCGAGGGTCGCGGGATCGAAAGTCCCGGCCGCGGCGGCTGCATTTCGATGGAGGCGAAATGTTGAGGCCCGTGTGCTGTGCGATGTCAGTGCACGTTAAAGAACCCCAGGTGGTCGAAATTTACGAAGACCTCCAACGGCGTCTCTCAAAATCAGAGCTGGTTTTGGGACGTTAAACCCCACAAAACAACAAAACCGCGTTTTTGGTTGCCTGCCTGGCTTCCGGGTAGGCGTGAGCCCGTGCAGTACTTTAGTTGTTTGACCACACAGGCAGTTTCGATTGCAGCCATATTGTCACACAGTATCGTAAGGAAATATTAAATGCGAAGCATTTCTTAGTGAACTTGAGTTACTTTGACCCTATCTATCTATCTATCTATCTATCTATCTATCTATCTATCTATCTATCTATCTATCTATCTATCTATCTATCTATAGTTGAACCCCGCTCTCACTGGTGCGTTTTCCCGGCTGTTACGTTCTTTTTCATCGGTCCCGGCATAGCTCCCATAGGATCCCATGTATTGAGAACCCCGCTCTGACGCTGCAACTGTGGGCGTGTTCCCGCATAATGCGTCACAACCTGGCACGCCGAACCCGCCCGGGCAGCGTTTTCGGGCACCGCTATTTTGATTTGACTTTTGACAGTCTTGGTCACGCTTGCAAGAATCGCCGCCCGCTGATGGCTGCCGAGATAGCGCGAGCGCCAGCGCTATCTCGGCAGCCATACGATCGCTCGGCAGCAGAGTGACACTCCCTCCCTCCGCCTTTGCGCCTTTTCATGCTCGTTAAAGACGGGCGGGCGTTTCCTGCCCGCTTCGACTGCAGGTGTGTCGATAAGGGTGATGTTATCGCCTCCGAGCGACGGGGATGGGCCGGGGGGCGCGTTTGATCTCTGCTTCAGCCGTTTTCGTCGACCCCCACTCGCGTGCTTTTATTGTAGCACCGTACTTTGGGCTCCGGGGGCTTCCGGAGGAAAGAAGCGGAAAAAGGGACATCGCACTCGCAGCCCCATTTGCGTATGGTTGCGCTCGCCTGCGCAGCGAGAGGCGCGGCCGCGCGGCTGTCCAATGTCTGCACGTGCGCGCGCCGGCGAGTTGGTTCGGGTCGGACGGCGAGCACAAAATATGCGAGGATTTTTTTTTTTTGTAAAGCTGGCTAAATATCACGGGTGCGCAAATTTTGCGAGGGCGCAAATTATGTGGGTAAATACGGTAAACGCAAGCACTGAAGACGGAACGTGAAAGCGCTATCGAACGATCGCGGACCCGACGCGACCAGCCGACCAGCCGTACTCGAAATCACAAACCACGCGCGGGGTGCCGGACAGGATGCGGTAATCGCGGTGACGGGGCGCTCTCCTCCAAAATTGGCACGTCACGCTCGAACTAAGCCTCAATGATCACAGTTTTTATTTCGATCTCTGAGGCCATACTTTCTCTCATCGGGGCGCCGGAGGCTATAATGGCGGTACATTCACTGCGCTCGACAGGCGCGAACGGAGTCCGAATTATCGAATTTAGAGAGAGCTAGACACCATTCGAAATATCGGTCCTTTTAACACATTAAGTCTGTGGGGGCACTGGCGGTACCGTGCGGCTGTCCAAATTATGGGTCGGCCCGACCTAGATGGCTCACCTTGCTGAAATAATTTGTTTGAAGTCAAAGCGGCCCTATTCTCATTCATTTACGGAGCTTTCCTCACTCTTGCGTTTTCTCGGCTGTTGCGTTTTTTCCCCGGTCCGCTGAAAAACGTATAAACGGGGTTCCACTCTATCTATCTATCTATCTATCTATCTATCTATCTATCTATCTATCTATCTATCTATCTATCTATCTATCTATCTATCTATCTAATCAGATAGATAGCCACCCACGTCTCGGTACTCACCTCGTCATCCCGTTCACCTGACATACCAAAATGTTTGCATCGCAGAGTACAAATGTATGACGAACATGAATCACTGATCCTTACAAAGATAAAGTGATACACTCGTCATCTACATCATGGATAAAGACACTGCATTCACATGTGGCTGATACCGGTAGTGCTCGGTCCACGATAAGCAGGTATGCGCCACAGGCGTTTGAATATTTTAGAACCGATGCCAATCAAGGACCGACTAAAATAGGCATACGAAATTCTGGGATTGTGGTGAAAAGACGTATGAAACGCTTTGACAGAGACTTTGTCCGGCGCCTCAAGATTTCTGCGCCTCACGGCCTCCAGGATCGGCCCACACTTCGGTGCTAGCGGTTGACACACGACGGCCGGCTCAAAGAGCTTAGCTGTTAAAAAAAACAAAAAAGCAACACCGTTTATCGCAGGTTGTGATTGAAATGTAGACGTAACCAGCACACAGACACGCGTGCAGCCTACGTAGCCTTAGGGTGGTATCGAACACGAGCTCTCGAGTTGCCCAGCAAGCACGCCACCAGTAGGGTACGGCTGTTTCTCCCGTCCCAAAAACAGCTGCGATTATGAGAGACGCCGTAGTGCAGGTCTCCGGAAATTTCGACCACCTGGGGTTCTTTAACGTGCACTGACATCGCACAGCACACGGGACTCAACATTTCGCCTTCATCGAAATGCAGCCGCCGCAGCCGGGATTCGATCCTGCGACCTTCGGATCAGCAGCCGAGTGCCATGACCACTAGACCACCGTCGTGGGGCAACATTCCTGGTTAGCCCATGTTATGTATACTGATGAGTGGGTGCATGCGCTTTGCACAAAAACGTTGATCCTGCTCGTAACAATTGGACTGAATGCCAAACAGCTAATCATAAGCAATAGCCTTGTTGGCTGGTTCGCATGACTCCGATTGCGTACGACACCGATTGCAGGGCGTGGGTTCTGCAGAATGTTTTTTTTTTTTACAGCGATTAGGCTACTGCTTTTCCTAATATTTATTTGCCTGCAATTATGATGAAACAATCCCTTAGAGAAAAGCACGAATCGCCTGAAAGAGCCAACGATTGCAGTAATTCAGCTATAGAGGAAGTTTCACAAGCTTGTTTTTAACGTCACACGACAAATATCAGATAAGCGAACGCAAGTTTGGGGAGTGGAAAACGTCGTGATCCATGCGTTCCAATCGACATCGAAATACTTGTGTTTGGAGGGGCCACGCTAATGCAATGTACTTTATGCATATTGATGGTCAGCGCGAAACACGAGGACAAAAAGAAGGAAGGTTTGTGTCCCTTCCCTCTTTTTGTCCTCGTGTTTCGCGCTGATCAATATGCATAATCAGGTCCAACTCGCCCACATGGCCATCCTTCTGCAATGTACTTTCTTTTCCAATCACAGTTTTAAATGTGGCACAGAAAAACAGTTGGAATCAACTACTCGGGCGTGTTCACTCCCAATAAATAAAAAAATATTAGTGAACTATGGCATATCACAATATAAGGAATTTTTCCGTTGGATTTTCATTGTCATTAAAAAAGATTGAAAATACGATACGTTCGTCAGCACACTGTTTCTAGAGCCTAAATTATCATTTAGTTCTGTTGCTGGGAAGAAAGCTAAGGATCTTCAAAAGTAGGCAAGCAGCTATTCTTTCCATAGCCGCTCCCGCTTGGTAGGTTACTGTGGTGAATGGACTGGATTTACTGGGAAATTTGTGTGTGTGTGGGAACATTTCTTGTGCATTTTGAAGACATTCATGCCGGTACCACTACGAAGGCAAAGCCAGGGGCAGGAGGCGTGCTCGGCGGCGGCACGGAAGAAAAGAAGAGGCTCGCGCGGTGCGCGCAGAGAGAGCTCGTGGTCCAGTGGAACACGCCAGACGACTGCGTTGTTCCTGGAGGTCCTGCGGCTGTTCCTTGGCGGCCTTGAAGACGACACGCCTGCCTGTTGGTGCAGACGCGCGAGGGTGCCTGCAGTGACGTCGCGTGGGGCGGGCGCAGGTGTCGTCTGCTCGTGTTCGGGTGGCTTGAGGTCACGTCAAGTCGGAGGCCTAACTGGAGCCCTTGTGGTGGGGCCGCCTCCAGAGCGAGGGGGGTTACGAGAGCTGCTGGCCACGGTGACGCAGTCGTTGGCCGGCGCCTGCCACTCCTGACGCGGCGACGCCGCCATGCTGAGTCGCCGCTTCCGCCGACAGTCATCGCGTCGCCGCCGTGCCGACTGTCTTGCCACTTCTGACGCCGCGACGCTACCGTGCTGAGTCGCCACCTTGGCCGAGGAGTAAACGCCCTAGCCGACACGCCGGCGGCCAAAGGATGCATCGCAACCTGTGAGGCGTCGTTTTATATATTCTCTCGAACGTTCGACTGTCTGGACCGTAAGCCCATTTGCTTTTCTTGTTTTTGTACGTCATTTTTTTTGTAAATGTGCTTATCGCGTGTTCGTTCACGTCATCCTCATCTCCGTCACACTGTCACATAAATATGTGTTATTTTCTTCTTACGCTCCCGTGTCCTCGCAATACCTTTCTGGTCTGACCGTACAAAAGCAATCGTGACGAACGTCCACTTAATCCTTTACATTTACGTTTCGTCATTTGTGCTGGTTATGTCTACACTTACATGAAACGCCAATATAGGCGGTATCTCATCCTCTCGTTTAATTCAAGCAATCTGTATTTTCCTGCAATATTGAGTGTCTATCAAATGCCAGTTATTTCTTGGCGAACTTCAGCAAAATTGACCGTATCTATCTGTCCGTCTACGGCACAGTGATCTCGATCACTTGCTATGCAACAAAATTGGCATGGTAGGGTATGGGCTATGTTCATCATACTCCCATACCTTGCCACGCCCATTTTGGTATTTAAGTCCTAGGGGGATCGAGACAGACAGACTGACAGACAGATAGATAGACAGATAGACGCAGATATGGATAGATAGATAGATAGATAGATAGATAGATAGATAGATAGATAGATAGATAGATAGATAGATAGATAGATAGATAGATAGATAGATAGATAGATACGGCCAAAGTTGCTGAACATCGCCGAAGAAATGCTTCGAATTTAAAAGTAGCCTGTGTATTTCTGCTCGCGAAGGAACCGTACTTCAGAATTTTCGTGTTAGTAGACCTCACATAGCCCCGCCACGGTGGTCTAGTGGCTATGGTACTCGGCTGCTGATCCGAGGGTCGCGGGATCGAATCCCGGCCGCGGCGGGTGCATTTCGATGGAGGCGAAATGTTGAGGCCCGTGTGCTGTGCGATGTCAGTGCACGTTAAAGAACCCCAGGTGGTCGAAATTTCGGGAGACCTCCACTACGGCGTCTCTCATAATCAGAACTGGTTTTGGGACGTTAAACCCCACAAAACAACAACAACATAGACCTCACATAAACGTGACCGACGACACCACGCTGCCTCTATGTTCGAATATATGTGATTTAACGCACCTCGGAGACGACATGTTAGCGCGTGCACCAGTCCACTAGAGAGTTCACCATTTGACCAACGATCGCAAACTGTCAGTGTCACGGACTGACATTGCCTCGTGGTGAAATATAACTGAAGGTTGACGGCATGGCCGCACGTGCAATTTTGGAAGCGCTTCGACCAGCTCTCCAAATACGTCGAAAGTTCTCGGTCCTTTTTCGGAAAAGACAAGCAGGTGATGGTCCTCTGAGCTGGGAAGCTACGATTTAGAGCGTTCCCATGCGACCCCCCGGCGCGGTTCTTGAAAACCCCGAACGCAGTGCTTCACCAACAATGCAGGGCAAGACAGCGGGCAGCTGTTTGACGTGCACTGGCCACGTGCGGACGTACGCTATTGTTTGCTCGGCGGCCACCGTGTCCAAAGGAGACAAGTATGCATACCGTTGTCGATCGGCGAAGGGCCCCCGCCGCCACGCTGATGACCTGTCAATCAGGGGAGCGGAATGAAGAGGCCCGTTCGGCGACCACGAGAAGGGGTTTGCCCATCGCTCTCTCCAGCGCATTAATTGCAAGAGGGATATTTTGGGCGGAGCCAGAAATGAAGTTACGGAGCAATTGTCTCACAAACACGCCCCGATTCCGAAGACAGCGAATCAGGAAAAACATGCAGGTATTTAAGCGAGGAGCATTGAGGAGCACGGGGTGCTAGTCGCTTGGCTTACATGGCGTAGAGGCCGATCATCGTATCGCTCTAGAAGTTGTTAGCGTGGCTCCGTACCGGCTGGCCACCTAACCTTAGCCGCTTCGCCTAGTTGAGATGCTCGCTTACCGTCTGCAACGTAGGCATCGGGACTTCGGCTCGAGTTAGTTAAAACTGCTAGAGTTCGCCATCAAGCACTAGCTCCCCGGGAACATCAGCGCCGCAATTCCATCGACCTCAACGCTGTGCCGTACCAGGCTGTGCCGCACCAGACCGTCGTGGGCACTTCGACGCTGCCGGTCATCACATCACGTATGCCATCGCTTGTTTTCCTGAACTCTCTGCCTGAACTTTCACAGCTGTTGTAAATTAGACTCTTGTATTGTTTACATTGCCCTAGTTACTGCTTGCTTGTTAGTTTATTTTTCCTATTTGTTGGTTGTTCTCGCGCGTTAGTATTTTTGTCAAGCTTTTTCATCGCTGTTGATTGTTAGTTTGAGTGAAGCGTAGTGTTCACCTTTTATTCTTTTCGCTGCCCTATCATAGATTAAATTTTGTTTTGTTTTGCAACCACGACTCCGATCCTTTCACTGTGTCTGCCTGCGTACGGAGGGACCGAAACTGCCGTAGTTCCCTTCACCGACTTCGCGCCGGGGAGACTGAACATCGGCCCTGTAACAGTCAGACAGGCATGAATGCGATTCTGTGAGGCTAAATACTCGACAATGAAGGCGAGAACCTGCTGCTTTGACAAAGACGAGGAACTTTACCGTGTGGAACGTAGGTCTTTGAGGAACGTAAGTGCGCAATTACACACGATGCGCTTTCTTGCACGGTTCTCCACTCTCGAAGTGCGTCATATGCTCTCATGAAGAGCGTTTCTCGCATAAGATGGAACGCCTACAACGCAACTAAATTGATCGCGGATGAGGTTAAGATTGAACAATACGACCTTTAATAGTTTGCACTGCACCGTTTGCTTTTTGACAGCGTAGCTGTTTAAGCTCGGTAAAAGTCTGTCGTGCAATGGCAAAATTATCCGGGTATGCGCCTCAGAAAGCTTGTATGTGCGAAGCAGGTACTGACATAGCATAGCCGTCCATAGTACAATGCAGTGAAGCAAGGGATAGAAAAGAGATGGGGGGGTAAGGATTCGACGCTCACAAGGGAAGAAAGGAGCAACGGTGGTAAAGCATAGCATAGCCTTTTATAGCATTGTCTATGCGCCATAGAAAATGGGTATATACAAAAAAACTGTTAGCATAGCATAGCCATGCATAGTATTGCATAGAAAGAGGCTGTGAAAGAACAGTGAGGGTGAGGATAAAGAAGAGAGAAGGGGAGAGGGTAGATCATCTCGTATCCTTGTACACTAGAGTTTAGCCAGCGCCTCCTCTATTTAGAGGACGCGCTGGTTTAGTATGGGCATGGGAACGCGATATGGGGGTCGGAGGACTCGTGTAAGGGTAAGGAAGAGGAAATGGTTCGAAGGCAAAACAGTAAGAGGAGCGAGGTTGGGGAGGGAAGAGAGAGACAGCAATATAGAAAGCGAAAGAGGAAGCATGGGGCATAAAAATGCATGAAGAAGATTAAAAAAGGAGTGAGGTAAGCTAGGTCAGTAACTAAGAATGGTAGCCGAGCTGCTTTGTTTTTATAGACTTAGAACCACTAGTGTCAAGCTGCCGCAACTTTTCTCAGCTGTTTTGCCGGTTCTTCTTTCTCTCTCCCCATTCACGATGTTGTTAAGTATGATGTTCTTGACCGACTTAAGTGCCGCATGTAAACGTAACTGTCGTTCAGTTCGTAAGCGTTTATACACTGCTGATTTATTACCAGGCTGCTGCTGTTTCTTCTTGAGACGTTGAAATTTGGTTGCCGGCACGCTTACGCCGATTCCCTTATGCGCAACCAAGCTTGAATTTTGGCACCAGATGGCCGGCTCAAACGTCCACCCAGTCCAAAGCAGATTCAAGGAATTGCACTGCCTTCTACAACCTCAGGGACAGCGCTCTTTAGTGCTGTGTTGGCCATGGTATAAGAAAAGGACGCATCACAGCAAGAGAAACCCCGTCGCAACGGTTTCTTCTCCATGCGTCGGTTCTTCTCGACCACCTCTCCACACACCGGCAGGGGCCTTTGGGAGCGACATTTTTGTGCGCTAAAGACACGCTACTTTGCCACCACGCATCCGATAACGCCGCTGTTCTCCATGAAGATGGTTGCGTGTTACTCGTTACATTCACGCCTCCTGCGTTTGTCCCTACCTGAACTACTCTGTAGTATTACGAGCATATCTCTTATCTTCTGCACACGATCTCCTAGTTTCTACAAAGCGGAACAAGAGAGCGGCATGCAACATTGCAACTTCTAATGTTAGTCCAGGAATCGTCAGGACATGATACTCTGTTCGTGAACTCTCATTACTCGCACCCTCGACATCCGCGCCCCCGTATGCAGTTGTGTACTTCATAAAAAGTAAAATAATTTCTGCAGCAAAGATGATTCCCCATTCGACTGCAACAACTGACTTTACTTTCGATACAAATGCAACAGTCTTCACATTGAACAAGTCGAGCCAAGTGGATTAGACAGCAAGAGTACAAAAATTTGTACAGTATCGTTAAGGCTTACACATTTCCCATTCTATGGAAGAGTGTGGTATAGTGTTTGCTAATACAAAGCCAACTGTGATTTCCAGCCGTTATGGCTGTCAGTTTTATTTTTCGATAATCAACGACACGTCATTAAAAAGCCAGCACGTGTGGCATGTGTTACAACGATCGCTACATAGGGGAGTGAAATATATATACAGAATAAAAACAAGATGTTGACAAGTCGAGAGATGAGTAGGTAAACAAGCATTTTCAAAGTCAGCAGCAAAAAGGAATGCAATGGAATTTACTTAGCTTTATAGCGGCGTCCAGTTGCTTAAGAGTATGCTTAAAAGTAAGTAGTGTAAACATATTCATGTCATATTCAGAACAAGTCATAATATAATCAAAATGGCTCGTTATTTGAAAGGATTACAGGCAGAAAACGCATGGCGCACCAAGGGCGTGGTGCATGACAACACATACAAAACGTTATCCAGAGGCAAAACACAACCAGTACATTACCGAATGCCCTTATAAAATGTGACTACTTGACAAAAGCTGGCGCTAATGCAGCAAAGCATAGGCTTTCTGAAGCATGACTTGACATCGGCGAAGACGCGCGCAGTATATTCAGTGAACATTGGCACACGATATAGCCTTTTGGTACAGCACAAGAAAAGTATTATCTTGTGGTCACTGCTGGCAGGAGCTCAATACAGAATACAGGTAGAACGTCATGAAGTGGTCAGGCAAAACCATGCAACGCAAAAATTAAACAAACCAGCTGTTCCAACAACATGTTAGACAAACTACTACGTCAGCACAATCAGCTAGACATCTCACGTAAAACACTTGCAAGTCAATTTAAAAATAGATAAATTCATAACGTCCTGCGGACACCGCAAGCTATAAGACAACAAAATGCATGCACAGATTGTACAAACTGCACCTCGATCAATCGCCTTAAATATTTTCTGCGTCTTCGACTACTGCCGCCCATTGTTTTGATAATTCTCACGTTGAGCCGAAAGACGCCAACTGCCCGACGAACGTAACACAGCGCCGCCCGCGTTGTGCTAGCTGTTGTTACAAGCCCATGAAAGCTCACGAGACGTCCAAATGAAATTGGATGTTGACAGATCGAGTAAAAGTCCTTTACCGGATTTCTTAATAGCTAATTTCATTCCTTGAAGCAAGTGAACAAACTACGGGGTAGCATAAGTGGCTGTAATTGCAGGGAGCCCCGGATACAAGGAATTCACAATTTCAATATTTTTTATTCTTTTGTCAAGGCACGAATAGGACGACAATGTACTTATGAGCCTAATACACTGCCCAATGACAATTCGTGCACTGGCCAGGTCTTGAAAGAAATGTAGGAGGAGCATACATTTTATACCTCATCACGTAAAATGCATTTGTCACCCACTCATGTGTTCTTGATGTGGGACTCGAGCGCTCATGAACAGACAGACGCTCGCATGCTGGAAATACGCATACAAGTTGCGCCGCTAATCATTTTATCAACAGCAGGGACAGAACGACTGCATGCCGTGAGACGACGTCATCACTCCAGCAAGCTTTGTGCCTGCTGAATACAGTCAGCAGCGTTGGCCTCGTCCACAGAAGCCAGTTTCATTACATAGAGGAGCAGCTGAGTGCTGCCGCAAAGCTGACTGAATGCTGCGGCACAGTATTCGCTCTTGTCTGTCCCAACAACAAAATGGGCAGCGCGCATAGCTAGGCCACGGTTTCGTCTGACCACGCTGTGCACTGTGTGGAATTCTACCGAGACTGGCACAGTGTCATGGACGAACGAGCAGAGGGTGTGGTTCTTATCTATAAAGGAGGCCATGTGACAGAGTACTGTTGAAATCGGAATGACGTCGGGATTATCCGGGTCAGTACTTCTCAGCAAGGAAAACTCGCAAAGAGAATTGTTACGGCATAGTGCGCGAGCTACATCTCGAGCTTCGTCTGCGTCTAAGACCATTCCACCAGACACACTCAGTTTTTTCACCTTGTTATTAAGCAACACGGCCATCATTGTGTTTTGACGGATGTGCTTATCGAGGACTCGTCCCCTAATGTCCAGGGCGATGGTACTGAGATTCGTAGTGGTGCTCAAGTAACGCGACAGATCCTGGTACGCCATCAGTAGTTGATCACTGGGCATTCGTATGGAGAGTTCCTTAACTTCTGTGCAACGTGGCAGCAGTGGAAAAGTGCGCAAGAGTAGTTCCGTTTTTGCAGGCTCACTGAAATCTAGTACGAGCGCAGAAAAACCTGCACACAGAGCAGCCGCATCTACGGCTCGCTCGTACCTGAGCGGGCATAAAATCTTCAGTTTCTTTCGAACACCGTTGCACCTTATAGACTGGCACAATCCCACAGCGTCTCTGTTTTGAATTCCCAAGATATTCACACTCCGTAGAGCCGTGTTCAAACGAAGAGCCACGAAAAAGCGCTCACAATGCGACAATGACGACGTAGAAAGGTCCAGGGTGAGCTCCTCCAAGCGCTTATTCTTACTGATGACTGTCGTGATCACATCAAGATTGAAGCATTCAAATAGGAAATAGTCAGAGCCGCATTTCGGCAAGTGAGATGCGCAATTGCAAAATTCATTAGAGTCGCGTTCTTGACATCCGAGGTTCAAACTACGCAGCACATAGTTGTTATTAAGTAGGATCGGCATAAAAAGATCGACAGCCACCCTGAATCCAAAGCCGCTCAACGAAAGCTCTGAAATGCAGCGATTCATGGCAACAGCCAGCATTATGACAACTACTGCATCTTTGCATTTTAGGCAGCATCGCTCTAACGAGAGCGAATTCAATGTAAGTTTGCGGATGAATGCGGCAATAAGTGGCTCCTCGTGCTTTGGACCGTGGAAACACTGACACGCTGACATTTTCAATGTGTGGATGCTTGAGTTCTTCAAGAGTGCATTGAATAAGGATGCTGCATCTTGAGGAAGAACATGAACGTTGGTGATCGAAAGCACTGCCAGTTTTTCTGTTCTGCATACGAAGTCTCGTAAGTAGCGCACACACATGGAGTCGAGTGCGGTATTGTTCTCCAAGTGCAACTCTTCAAGGTCACTAGCTACGGGTAGTACACATGTCAGACAACAAATCTCTACTTCAGTTCTGAACATGTTTCGTGCGCGGAGTCTGACTAAGAATAGGACCTTACCAATGAGCGCGTGGACCAGTGAAGAGGTGGGTTTGTCACAGAAATGGGCCGCGTCAACGTCTATGGATACAATGCATTTGTGGCCTATGATGATCGATTCAAGGCGACGCCAGAAAGAAGACCCCAGTTCGTGGGTGTGTATTCTGGGCTGGCCATTTTTACTATTCGTAGTCAAGGTTAGTCGCCTGGGTTCCAACTCTTGCAGCTGGAGCTCCACCACGCTAAGGTCGGCATTCAGGTTGTCCAGCGCTGGAAAGATGTCGCATTGTCTGCTGGTTGATTGTTCGTGAGTGCAGCGCCGTAGGCGTCGAAATATACTTTCGTCTTCAAACATTGTGATAAGCAGAGATGCCTTCTTCGTATAATCAACAGTGCCTGAAAAAATATGCGAGAGTGTGTTTAGCATTTGTCCATCATGTTCGTGCAGAGGTTAGCCAAAGTTAAATACACACATTCACCTGAATATTGACAGCCCCATATACCTTCCGATTTATCAAAATGGAGCAGACACGAAAATACACACCTACAGTACCTCCCTCGTTAAGGGTCTGAAGAACGAAGCGATACACTTAGCTTTGGCTTACTTGGTGCACAGAACCTATCTTACATTTTTACCTTAATAATGCAAACTCTCGGTTCGAACCTAGCCAAGCTTGGTGATAATGAGTTGGGACAGCATAGAAAATGCGGAACTCACCCCGCCGAATTACTGCCCAGAACCAACAAGTGCACGCTTGTTCAGGTGTGTAGGTCTCCTCCAGGCGCTCTTTTGTTTTCTGCCTGACCCTAATGAACCAGCTTCGGCGTTGTGTAAGGACATTGCCGGTGTCACAATGCAGTAAAGCTTGTTAATACGACCAACCTTGTGCGCTTATAGTTTGTATCGGGGACAAAGTATATGAATAAAGCTGAAGTGAATAAGTCGACTACAGAACTTAATCACCTGAATCATGAGAACACAACTGGACAGCAATCTCCAAGAAAGATTTCCTTATTTTATTCTAAGGCCATAGGGGAAGGGGGGGGGGGATGGGTTAAATTTCTTTTGGACATTAGCTAAAGTTCTAAAGCACAACTAAAAAGATACATTTGCGAGAAATATTACGCTGCTAAGCCAGGGAGGACTAGAGGAGTCACGAACGGTAAACATGAAGTGGTTTTGGTGTTTGCTTGTCTTAGTGCCACCGAGATGACCACCGTGCTATGTTCGAATCGTAAACCGTGAAAACGTGGGCCACATTGCTGTTCAAGGTTCACAAATTGAAATCACCGATCATTTCAGGATATCAAAGCACATTTTTTTCCACCAAATTCTGTAAAGATAGCGGTGTCTTTCTCGCTTAAGCAACGCCAACGCAGGCATTCGTGACAACGTATGACAAGCAAGTACGGGGATAGCTGCGATCTTTACATATGGCGGTTGTTGACCGGCCACCTCGGGATCAGGCAAAGGCTTATTATATACTCCATAGAGAAGTTACTCTGGAAGAATCAATAGCCACAAATGTCAGCGTTGTTTACGACGCTTGTTCGCACGCAAAATGATGGTTTTCATTAAATGAATACCCAGAAAAGGTATAAACCTGCACAAGGACTTGAAGGCACTGCTTCGCTTCAGAATGCAGCGCATAGCTCTCCCAGCAGACAAACCACTCTATGAAATTTCGGTCACAGCAAATATAGAGTTATACTCATGAACGATAACATTTTGTTGGGCGAGTTGGCACTCGTTAAGTGACATAATTGCAACGCAAAACTTGGAAAAAAAAGTCAGAAAGGAAGAGAGGGGAAGTCAAAGAAGGCTAGGGTGCTGGCTTCGAGAGTATGTGTGCGTGTATATAAGTACCTGCTTTGATCCTAATAAACTAGTTTTAACTGTGGCGCCTTCTTCGACTTCCCCCCCCCCCCTCCCTGTCTCCCTCTCACTTTTTTCCCAAGTTTTGCGCTCCAATTAAGTCACTTAACTCCTCAAGTTCGCCAAAAACAGTACATTTCTGAGGAGGGACTCAGGGTTGCAGAATGGGGACCACATGTAGCCCTTACCCATGAACTCCACCTATACTCCACCATCTAAAGTGCGTGCACTCAGTCAAAGCCAGTAACGCGAAACTTCCGAGCCAGTCATTGTAGTTGGATGGTCTCGTCGTCAAAGCCGAGTCAGGTAAGCGCTGAATCTGTCCAGAAGCCAACGAGATTGTGCTAGAGGCTGGAATGAAGCTACAAAAACGGACAACCAACTCACAACTGATCAACGTGCCTACGGGACTAACATTCCGCCTCCATCGAAATGCAGCCCGCCGCTGCCGCGATACGATCCGGCGACACATGGAGAAGCAGCCGCGTACCACAGCAACTAGACCACCGTTGCGGGGCCTAGTGTACATATGGCCACTACAGCCCTGAGAACCTCTCAGGGCGCAAGATAGGATTACTGTGAAATTAGTGCCGTTACTGTTGCGACCACCAGTCAGACGACGTCTACATAGGTTCTTGACTACAACATAATCGACTGCACTCTGCAATTTACGTCACCGGGCTGCAGCCAGTGATCACCCGGCCGGTATTCACACACAACGGAGAAGAGGACACCGGATGCGTCGCCCGGATGCGCCTTGCTGGTTTTGGAGCCACGTGATGACCAACAGGGACACTCAAGCGAGCAACACTTCGCCACCGCGGGATCTGGAGCCGGTACTGCCGGTACTTTCGCCGACGTGAGGCGCCCGCTTTTGCTGCTTGTGCAGGTTAGTCGAAACTATCCGCGTGTAACTTGAAAATTTCTACCAGTTGTGCCGCTTTCATCGACGTTTCAGGTGCAACATCTTACAAAAGGGTCTATGCGAGGTGCACGAGAAATAACCGTTGTTTTTTTTTTCTTAAACAGATTGCTGTATCTTACGGTGCTTTCGCTGCGGTCAGGCAACACTGAGCTAAATCCTGGCCCTCGTGAGACAGACACCTTACTGAACAACATGCGGGATGGTCATATGGTCAGTTTTAAATAAAGTAGATTTTATCGATGCAGCATTTACGAAACACGAAATGAGGAAGGACTTTAGCGACAATGAAGGAAGTTAATAAGTTATACCCCTGTCACACGGGCACTTTCAAGGTCCTTTGAACTAAGGCTTCTTTACTTGAAAGGAGCGGGCGCGCTGTCACACGGGCGCACGGAGGAAGCATCAGTTGAAAGGAGCTTCGAGCTGAGGGAGTCCGCGCTTGTCCCTTGAGGCTCTAAAGGTTCGTTCGCAGGTGGCAGAAAGACATGTTTTACCTTGGAGCCAATACAACGCGCTTTTATTAAATAATAAGCACGTTTCGAGGTGCATTAGAAGTTGTAAAGCCTAAAAGCCCTTCTGATGGCCACAATATGTCATATGTCACCCGAAAAGCACGCAACTTTAGGGCAGCCGCACTGTAGCAGCAGGGTTGCGGTCAGCTGCTGGCGTAGGGTGGCTAGCTGGGCCTGGGTCATATCTTTTTCGCACCAACGGTGACATGTTTTTGTACTGTCGCACATTCGCGAACATGGGTCGTTTGCCGGTGCGTTTCCAGCTGGTGGGCAGAAGTCAGCTAGCTATCCGAACGTTGTTTTCGGCGTAATGCGATATCAAAGAGCGGCTTATGGCGCTGAACTGGGCGCTCCGATGAATATTTCTTCGTCGGATGCTGTGCCTCGCGGCACATCTTTGGAGAGGTCGTGACTGAAAAACAATCGAGAACACAAGCAAAAACGGAGGCGAAGTATACGCATAGCCGCCAAAATACGGTGTACACAGCAGCGCACTGCTACCGCTACTTCCGTGTTTGGCGAATTAATTCCTTTACTTTTCGACGTTTAATATGTTTTAAAGGATCACTTTACAAAAAATCTCCGCTAAAGAAAAGAAACAGGAGCATCGGAGCCCAATTATTTTTCTTATCTCGGAGCGATAAGAGCGCCAAACGCACGTTGTGGTTTTTGTTGAAAGCTTCAACGGAAACCGTATAGCAGCGATTCAACTCCCTTGAGCTAATGCTCATTCGAAGTCCCTATGCTCCTTTACTTCAAAGGAGCTTTAGTATGCCCGTGTGACTGGGGTATTAGTCTCAGAGCAAGCCAAGGTAATATCGCCTGGATAAAGTAGAAAAAATTATGTAGAAATTGTGGACTAAGAAAACCGCATTGTAGGAGAAATGTGGTTTTGTACTATAGAAGACAATGGTTTCAAACTTGGGAAAGATCGAAGCAGCCAGTTAAAGATACTTGTAAAATAATTCATACATTGAACTTCGATCACTTGAAAGAGCGCGTCAAGTCGAGCATTATGATAGTAAAGCAGCACGACCAATAATTGAAAATCCTTCATCTTTCAAGAAAGACAGGCGATTATGGCAAACACGAAGAAAGTTAAAGGGACAGCGTACGGAAGCGATCACATTTACTCAGATGAAATACGAGCTACCAGGAAGAAACTATGGCAGTATGCCAAAGTTAAAAAGGTCGAGAAAGGTAAAGTTAAACTGAGCTATGATAAGCTTATCGTAAATAGTAGGGCTTTCAGTGGTATAAGAACAAAGACGAAATTGACCGAAAAGTAAAAGAAACGATCAAGAACACAAATATCTAGTTCTCTTGCTAGTTCACTGCAGATGCGCAACAAATAAAGTAGATCGGCTTGTTGGTCGTATAGAATAAGTAGAATAAGTTTCCCATAATGTATCACCAAATAGCCGAACTTTCAGTTTTGCTTGAGAATAAGTAGAATCAAGGAAGGAACAAGGAAATGAACAAATAAACTTCACACTTCAAACTTCATATTGTAATGGGCACAGAATCTTGCGTCAACCCAACTGTCCACGGTAGTGAAGTATTTTTACAGAGTTGCACAGACTACCGTAAAGATCGACCTAGTCTCGGAAGGGGAGCTTTTCTGCTTGTTCATTCGACATTGAATTCTTGCGCTCTGGATATTTGTCATGACGCTGTTAAAACAACCTGGTGTCAAATTGTGCTACTTAGCAATTCCAGAAGCTTGTACGCTCGCAAAAGTGGGAGGCCCTACTGGCCAGCTCAGCTGCTGGCGTAGGGTGGCTAGCTGGGCCTGGGTCATATCTTTTTCGCACCAACGGTGACATGTTTTTGTACTGTCGCACATTCGCGAACATGGGTCGTTTTCCGGTGCGTTTCCAGCTGGTGGGCAAAAGTCAGCTAGCTATCCGAACGTTGTTTTCGGCGTAATGCGATATCAAAGAGGGGCTTATGGCGCTGAACTGGGCGCTCCGATGAATATTTCTTCGTCGGATGCTGTGCCTCGCGGCATATCTTTGGAGAGGTCGTGCCTGAAAAACAATCGAGAACACAAGCAAAAACGGAGGCGAAGTATACGCATAGCCGCCAAAATACGGTGTACACAGCAGCACACTGCTACCACTACTTCCGTGTTTGGCGAATTAACTCCTTTACTTTTCGACGTTTAATATGTTTTAAAGGATCACTTTACAAAAAATCTCCGCTAAAGAAAAGAAACAGGAGCATCGGAGCCCAATTATTTTTCTTATCTCGGAGCGATAACAGCGCCAAACGCACGTTGTGGTTTTTGTTGAAAGCTTCAACGGAAACCGTATAGCAGCGATTGAACTCCCTTGAGCTCCTTGAGCTCCTTCGAAGTCCCTATGCTCCTTTACTTCAAAGGAGCTTTAGTATGCCCGTGTGACTGGGGTATTAGTCTCAGAGCAAGCCAAGGTAATATCGCTTGGATAAAGTAGAAAAAATTATGTAGAAATTGTGGACTAAGAAAACCGCAGTTGTAGGAGAGATGTGGTTTTGTACTGTAGAAGACAATGGTTTCAAACTTGGGAAAAATCGAAGCAGCCAGTTAAAGATACTTGTAAAATAATTTGTACATTGAACTTCGATCACTTGAAAGAGCGCGTGAAGTCGAGCATTATGACAGTAAAGCAGCACGACCAATAATTGAAAATCCTTCATCGTTCAAGAAATACAGGTGATTATGGCAAACACGAAGAAAGTTAAAGGGACAGCGTACGGAAGCGATCACATTTACTCAGGTGAAACACGAGCTACCAGGAAGAAACTATGGCAGTATGCCAAAGTTAAAAAGGTCGAGAAAGGTAAAGTTAAACTGAGCTATGATAAGCTTATCGTAAATAGTAGGGCTTTCAGTGGTATAAGAACAAAGACGAAATTGACCGAAAAGTAAAAGAAACGATCAAGAACACAAATATCTAGTTCTCTTGCTATATATATATAGTTCACTGCAGAAGCGCAACAAATAAAGTAGGGCGGCCTGTTGGTCGTATAGAATAAGTAGAATAAGTTTCCCATAATGTATCACCAAATAGCCGAACTTTCAGTTTTGCTTGAGAATAAGTAGAATCAAGGAAGGAACAAGGAAATGAACAAATAAACTTCACACTTCAAACTTCATATTGTAATGGGCACTGAATCTTGCGTCAACCCAACTGTCCGCGGTAGTGAAGCTATTTTTACAGAGTTACACAGACTACCGTAAAGATCGACCTAGTCTCTGAAGGGGAGCTTTTCTGCTTGTTCATTCGACATTGAATTCTTGCGCTCTAGATATTGGTCATGACGCTGCTAAACAACCTGGTGTCATATTGTGCTACTTAGCAATTCCAGAAGCTTGTACGCTCGCAAAGTGGGAGGCCCTACTGGCCAGCTCTGCTCTGGACGTCCAAGTCCGGGTCACAGCAAGGGCCCAAGAGGTCGCCTTCAGTCCCGACTGAGGGCCATGTCGTGGGGTCACAGAGCTCATCACTCCCAGTACCGATAATAAAGTTTTTTCACTCACTCACTCTAGTTTTGTGGTCGGCACGGTTTACCGTGCGCACGGTTCTGATTCGAGTGCAGTCCTGGCTTTGTACGAGGTTGTCGTTGAAGTGTCTTATGAAGGCATGTTGCTCAGTGGTGACTTTAATCTGCCCAATATGGGCTGGCCCGAGGATTATTACGACAATGTTATTCGTCGCCCTGCGAACACTGAAACGAAAAATGTCGTAGACACAGTTGGCCTACTACAATACAGAAGGGAATCAAAACGCTGTGGAAATATCCAAGATTTGTTGTCTTCAAGCTCGCCTCATTTAGATAGTTGAGCTACAGTCGTACCAGGAATTAGTGATTATTCAACAGTTCTTGCCGCAGTCGAAACAAAAATCCAGCGATTTCTTGCCAGAACAGAAAGGTTTTTTTATGATAAGGGGCATTATTAAATTAAAAAGAAAAAGCTTCCAATAACTACCCACTTTTGAGTGCCTGGCGGAAGAACGTGGTGAGCATGAGCTATGGAATATGTTAAAAATTCTAATCAGTATACACATACTAAACGTGCATTCTGCGCTGTCAATCGCTGGCCTCCTCGTTAGCTGAACTGGTAGAGCGAGCGCCTCGGACAGGCGTTGGTCCTGGGTTCGTGCCCCGGACCAGGACGAATTTTTCAGCAACTAGGTAGCTTTCACTTCTGAGAAATCTATATGGATTTCCTTGTAGCCTTGTGCTACAAAACGGGTTGATGCTAATTTTCCCTTTCATAAACTTTACTCCATATTGCGGGTTTCCGCGGAACTCATTTGCCATTATATTCTGCCGAACTTAAACGGCTTCAAAAAACTTCAGTTACAAGAGCTATGATATGAATGATAACAAAGAAACGACCTGAGCAGTACAAAAAAAAAGCATAAGGTCATTATGAGAGATCGGCACAATTATGGCATGAATATAGGATCAGTAGTATTAAAGGAAAACTTTTTCAAAGGACTAAATGAGAGAAGAAACGCCAATCTTTTTTGGAAGTATTTAAAGGGGTGTGCATCAAGGGAAGTGGGCATTACAGAAATTGTATTCTATAATGAGGTCGTCACGGATGATGAAATTAAGGTCATGTATCTAAATGAGTTCTTTCATTCGGTAATCCCAGCGAAGTCACAGTTTAACGACCCCTTTTAGCAATGTGCCACTTTTGGCACCTGCTGGAACTCAGCTTTCTCAGTATCAGATAGTTCTTCGAACAATTGTATGGAACCAAAGTGGATGGTCCTGACGGCATCTCGCCTTGCGAGCTAAAGCGCTGATTTGCGCCTCTACTTCGTCTTTTCGTATCTTTAAGCATTCGCTCAGTGCCAGTGAGTTGCCAAACGATAGGACGATGGCACATGTTATCCCGATTTATAAGGGTGATTCGAGAAAATATATCAGAAACTGTAGGCCTGCTTCACTGAGGTGTGTCACATGTAAGGTAATGGAACGTATTCATTACAGTATCACGAACGACCTTGTTGAGAACAAATTTTAATAAAGGAACAGCGTGACTTCTGTAAGGGCTTCTCCAGCGCTACACAATTTGTGGAATTCTATCATGATTTTGGATGGGAGATTGATGCTAAGTGTCAAATATATTGCTTATTGGATTTAGGAGGTGCCCTCGACACTGTTACCGACTCACTTCTTATTTACAAACGTAACTAGCTGGGAATACATAATCATGTTACCAAATAGATCGAGAATTTCTTCTCTAAGCACAGCAAGCGTGTGGTAGTTAATGCTGAAAAGTTAAGTAGAGTAAATGTCACCTCCGGAGTAGCACAGGGATCTGTATTGGGACCTATGTTATTTTTGCCTATGTTAACGATATAATTTTAGCTATTACGTCATCCATGCGGCTATCTGCAGGTGATTGGGTATCGTACCAAAAAATATCTAGTAATCTGGACGCGATTGCATTTCAGAGAGAATTGAGCATTGTTAACACATTGTGCGAATAGTGGAACATGTATTTGAACCCTAAGAAGTGCATTCATGTGTTCCACTAAAAAACGAGAACGACGGGTGAATAACTATTGTATTATTAAGGAGGTTGTGACCCGAATCGATGCTTCAGGTATTTAGTTGTAATATATTATGCTGATTGTTCATGGAAATCACATATCAGTAACATAGTTGGTAAACTAAAAGGGCACTAAATTTGTTTAACGAAAGCTATTATGTCGTGAGCCTGAATTAAAACGGAACGCGTTCACTACATGTGTATGACTAACATTAGAGTATGCGTGCCCACTATGGGATTCATCGGAGATCACTCGTTTCTCAGATAGAACGCATTCAGAACAGAGCGGTCAGGCATGTCCTGGGCACAATGAGGAATCAAGAATTGAACTGGGGATTGTTTTCTTCACGCCGACGAAAATTAAGGCTGAAAGTATTTTTCCCAGATATAGCACAACAAGGTTGGAATTAATAAGGACACTTACTTAAATACACCTTTTTATATTTTCAAACGGAACGACGATAAGCTCAAAATATGAGTACTGGCCCAGGACGAGCACGTTTCCTAATTTGTTTTTTTGCTAAGTGTATAGTGGAATAGAACAAGCTGTCTGAGGAGCAAGTACGTTGTCAAAAGGAAGAATTGTTTGCATCTATGTTGTAACGCCCTCTCCTGTAACACCCAGAGCAACGCGGGGTCATTCTTGAATCAAGAAAGAAAGCATAATGAAAGCCACCCTCATGATCACGGCATGGATATTGATAATTGTCAAGCACTGCCGATGCCAAACAGCGCACATTGATCTTTAGTAACCGACGACATCGCAGAAGCAGAAAATACTGCATCAGGTATGTACAGAAGCTGCTCTCCATCGAAGGTATAAGATCTCTACTGACAGGCACGTGTGCAAAGGCGACCTGCCGCACTAGTAATGTCAGCACATTCTTGGATGGCGACAGCATCCTTCGGGTCGGCAGCCGCTTGTTACATAGAGGAGGCAAAACACCCAGTCATCCTTCCGCACGCTCATCATTTTTCTACGCTCCTGAGAATGCGGGAATGTTGAAAAATACTGCACGGTAGCAAGGCAGAGACACTGTCATAGATGCTGATGGTCATGTGCGGTCAACTCTTCAAAGGTGCTGATGGTCATGTGCGTTCTTGCAAGGCGGAGAAAAGCAAGGAGTTGTTACTACAAGACTAGTACAGAAGCATATGATCGAGCTGAACGCGCGACTTGTCTACCGGGAGTGTGTCGTATTGGGCTCAGCACTGTCTTCGGTATAAGGACCAGCACCTCCTTTCACGAAGGAGCCCGTGCTCACGAGCGCGTGCGGACAGACTATAGAAATGGCTCATGATGCATAATTCCTCTCTTCTTGTCATTAAACTTGACGCCATCTTAAACTCATTTGAAGCGCATAGTTATGGACAACGCATAAAATTCTAAAATACCTTTATAAGCTGGTCAGAACACATGCCCGCATTGTCGTAGAAGTCATGCTTATCCAACGCTTGGATAAACACGCGCACTGTGTTAGGCAATTCCCCAGGAAAGAAAACTGAACAAGAACAAACTCCTAATATGGTAGGCGTCATGTGGCAGGAAGAAAGCCTGCGCAGATACGATATTTATCTTTTGTCTTGCGCTTCATGTCAGTAAAACACGTTGTAGGGCTAGTTGGTTAATTGTTTTTGATGAAAAGACATTTCAGCCTAGCAAAACAGACGAGCACAGGAAAAACACAAGGAAGGCAGGAAAGCGGCTGACTACCAACTGTTTATTCACCGAGCAGCACACAAATATATACGGTCACGCGGCCTCATGAACTTATCATTAAGATTCATCACGTACAAAGCTTTGCATGTACTGCCTGACAAGGTGACTCCCCGCTCCCGTGATCCTTTTTCGGCGATCTCAGTTTGTTAGGCTGATAAAAAAGTTTCCATAGAGGTCCTTTCCTTCCTGCGCAATGTCACGGAGCTGTCACTGCAACATGATTTGCCTTTCTTAGCGATATGAAAGGCTTCAAGTATCTCACGAGCTGTTACTATCGCGACTTCTGCCCAAAATATTGATTTTATCGAAATCCGGATCGCACTTGCACTCTTTGCAAAGAAGGGCCAAATTAGATCATGTTCCTGTTTCTAGTGACGTGTAGTGTTCCCAGGTACCATCCTTCAAACAACGACCCGTCTGGCCTAC
>JABSTT010000084.1:0-40001 GCA_013339685.2 Hyalomma asiaticum | reverse complement strand
GAAAGAAAGAAAGAAAGAAAGAAAGAAAGAAAGCCATATTCACAGCCTGCGCAAGACCTGCCCTCACTACCCAGACTCCTTGCCTCAGCTGACCAGCGCTTGCCTTTAACTCACCATCCACATCCTTGCTCTCAGCCCTCAGCTAAATGATGGTGATTGGCATAATGATGGTGCTACATCTCAACGATCCCCAGCTCCGCTGTTTACTCACGTTTCACAGGCGTGGAACAGGCATTACTTGTTTTTCTTTCGTTTGTACTATTCCTGACACAAAAAGGCAGTGCGGGACTCGCTTCCGTACACTGTTGTACTTGTAGTGTGAGAGAACAACGGACAAGTTTATAACCCTTTGTGACATATCTTGTCCGCGAACAGTAAAGGTCATGCATTGCTTCGATTTCTATCCCAATAGCACAGCTCGCTCTACATTCTCATCTACAATGATATGCCACGCTCATGCCACTTGAGATCTGAAAGCACTAAGCGCGAAGTAATAAATAAAGGAAAAGCCCGAAAACAGATGGCGATTTTTGTATGAGGATCAGATGAGCCTCAAGGGACGCAAACCTCTGGTACAGCCCAATATTTCAGGAAAGAAGTGAGCACTAAAGGATTAAACTAACGACTTTTAAGGAGCCGGCAATCCGAAACTTGGTCTAGTGGTCTAGGGGCTATGATACTCGGACACTGATCCGAGGGTCGCGGGATGGAACCCCGGCTGCGGCGGCTGCATTTCGATGGAAGCGAAATGTGTTGAGGCCCATGTACTGTGCGACGTCAGTGCACGTTAAAGAACCCCAGGGGGTCGAAATTCCCAAAGCCCTGCAGTGCGGCGTCTCTAATAATCATGTCGTGGCTTTTGGGCGCAAAACCCCAGGATTCAATCAATCGGAAACTTCAAAATGAATTACCCTGCGCGAAAGTCTTCACATGTGCTATGGTGACCATTTGCTGATACTTCTTATGTTCTTTCAAAATTTCAGTAATTGGAACAGCTGGCGGCTCTAGCACGTACGAATATTTCTCGTATATGTTATGTGTACACGTTTCAAGAAATTACAATAAAGGAAAGAATGTTCTTGCTACTGCTGCATTGCTGGCCTACATTAGGGCGAAAGCCTTATATGTCTGATGAGTAGAAAAACCCGCCGTCCGGTGCTTCGGCATGCACACGAATCGAAAGTCTTGTGACTAAGCGATGACGCCATCAAAAGACCTGGTGATGACGTCGTCAAGACGTACCAACGTAAGCTTACACGTCATGACGTCTCTGGTGATGTCTCCTTTATGAGAACAAAAATACTGCAGATCCTACACAGTGCCAGAGAAGCATGCTAAATTTAGCTGGCTGACTTATGGAGGGACGTTATAAATTGAAAACACCAATGTGGTATAGATCGTTAGATTAATATTGCGGAATTCCACTCTCGTTAATTCCACCCTTTATGTTGAATATTAGAATAAAAAATCAAGATCAACGTTCTATTTTTATATCCCGCGCCGAAAGATTGAGGAGATTCATATTAAATACAGGACGAAGGTTGGACGCAGGAGGGGGCTGTCCATTTATCGCCGTAGGGACCAAAGCGTTCGGGAGATTGTGGAAGCGTTCAACATTCATAAAGAAAAATACTTGTGCATTAGCGACGTATCTGTTTCATTATCAAAAAATGAGTTAAGATTTCTTCAAGAATCGCATATTGATTAGCAAAAAAGAACAGCGCCCATCCTGTGTTTTTGCATCGTTTTAATATGAACCACAAGCAACTCGCCCAACTTCCAGTTCTTCTAAACCACATTGAGGAGGTGATGTCACGAACTCCATTCCTTTTTTTTTTTTTTTGCGTTTTCCCGTCACATTTGGCTCACTGAAATTGCCCGAAACACGTCATGTTAAGTCTCTGGCTTCCTTAGAACGTAATCTATACATTTTTACCCATAGATAGTTATTCCGGACCTAGTAGACGCGTCAGAAATGCATGACGTCATGAATATTAAGTGCGGGAACCTCCGAGCAGACGTCACCACATTTATTAGTCCCTCTTTCTTTTTGCCCATTTTCTAGCTTACCAAGCTCTTATCCAGTAAAAAGGTAATTTACTTGCGCGAGAAAAATCGTAATTCGTTGTAGTGTCCGTTTAGTGTACGCCTATACGGTTTGTGAGGTTGTGTATATGGTTTCACGTGAAACGTCGCAACTGCCTGGCTGGCTACAGCAGTCACTACTTTCGCATTCTAACACGTAAGCATCTCTCACATGTCTCTGTCAACTTTTATCGATAACTTGCTCGTTGACAGTAGTCGAGCGTTCCTTATCGGGCGGAGCGCGCACCACATCCATTCTGACGAGAGCGATACTGTATACAGTCAAGTGCGTGCGGTCTCCGGGTGACTCGAGGGCATTTACATGCCACTTATGCCGCCTTCTTCCCTCGCGGTCTGCTCGTTCCACTTCCTGTATAGTTATGATGTTTGAGACTGCATCTCAGCCGTGGTCGTGTTCAAGGGACCACATTGGTTCGCGCAGAGCGGCGTGGCTACCGCTTGGTCCGGCGTGCTGCGCGCAACTGAATTCGAGAAGCTGGACGATCATCCATTTGGACGCGACCTGACGGGAAGCTGCTCCCTACGCGGGCAGCGCACTCCCGCATCCCTAATGGCACGAGGAAGTTGACGCTCGTTTGGAGCGAGCGCTCCGTCGCTTGGCTGAGTATACCACTTTGGCCGCGCGGCGAGATGGGACTCGCCCGCGACGCGGCTGCCCATCGCTGGTCATTTTTTCCTCAACTGGCCTGGAGGCGTGCCACGCACTCCGTATGAGTGCGTCCGCATATAGTGCGTGTCCTAAAGACTCTGCGGCCACGCGTCCAGGGACCTAAGAAGCACCCTCGGACAGAGCGTCAATTTAAAGTCCTTTTCCAAGACCCTGATATTGGCAGAATTTACAACATACTGATGTGGTCAAATTACTAACATGAGGTCCTCGTGACAGTTTTGTAACTCCGGGACCTCCTCCTGTATACTGATGGCGAATAAAGGATAAAGACGGCTTGGTCGCGATGAAGACTAAGCTGCAGTCTATTTCCTGCTCAACTGGGATGTGATTGCTTGATGTGGGTGTTTGTGGTGGTCGATGGGAGGTTAGGTTGATAGGCTGCACGGGCAGTGCAATTACCTCTTAGAGAGGGAATCCAACTTTTTTTTTTTTCAGCCGTTTTATGACATCGTTGCTTTTAAACGGTATTGACTGTCTTGTAGTAGGCAAGGTGCTTCACCTTGCTCAAAAACCGATCCTTGATCTTCAGTAACCGAAAAACTATGCGTTAGAAGCCGCAACGTGTAGGCACTTCGCGCAACGTCTTCGATGACGTCAAAACTTCCTCCGCGGTTATTTGAACACAGCAGATATTGTATCTGGTGCCAAAAAAAAAACAAAAACAAGGATGTGGCGATGTCATCCCTCCATGTAGAAGCTGCGATAAATATTAGGTACTTGACAGAGACGACCTTAGCTCAGTTTACTTTTGAAGGCCTGCATCGGGTATGCAGAGCGATATGGGCTGTGACGTCGCGAGTACAGAGCATCCCGAATTTTATTAGAGGCAGATAAAGGCATGGCTTGGAAGCCAGGTAAATACCTTCAAAATACATTTTCAGATAACTGACTTGCAGTGGTTTAGCTCGGCGCACGTTATTAGGGCGCCAGTGAGAAAGTATATTTAAAATTTTATTCCGCTGAGTGGACAACAAAAAATTGTCGTTGCGCTTTGGCGCTATGTTTCTGAGCATAAAACTGGTTGAGTAGAATTTAATTTGATTTAATTGGTCACTGTTCTGAGTTTAAGCGCACATATCTGGTGATATTAATTTATAATAAGACGGCGCCCGCGACCGTGGCCAATGCCTTACAAGTGAACCCCGCGCCGAAACATTGAGGAGGTTCATATTAAACACAGGACGAATGTCGGACGCAGGACGGGCGCTGTCCATTTATCGCCGTAGTGATGAACGCGTTCGGGAGATTGTGGAAGCGTTCAACATTATACAGCACTTTTCGCCACCACGAGTTTTCCAAGCCTGTTGTCTTCCTTCAGCTGAATTGCAGTCAGCACTGTATGTTTATCTCGCAAATTGCGCGATGGACGGGACTCAAAGGAAGACCGAATAAAGACATAGAAGCGTAGATTCACGACTGTCTTGTCTTTTTTCGTTCTTTCTTTGTGTCCCGTCTGCCGCGTAGTTTGCGAAAAACGAGCCGGTGCTAACTCGCCCCGCTTTGAACGCTTACTACATGTTTAGCATGTTTTGCGCTTTACATTGCACAAACAGTCAAGTATATATGCTAGAAATGTACTCTTAAGGTCTATTCGATTCAGTCAAGGTTCCCTGCACCTTCTGCACTTTTTCGCGGTGCACTGCACCACCGTCCTCGATTCCTCGCGGTACAGCGGCTCCCGCTGCACCTCCACCCTCGATTGTAGCGGGGTGCAGCTAAGGTGCCGCCGCGGTGCCGTGCACCTTTGAACCTCCCAGATTGTGGGTGCAGCGTTTTGGTGCAGCCTCGCTAGCCCGTCAGCCGACGCGTGCAGACGACGGCGTCGGCTAGTCTAATGGAAATGGTTAGGGCGTACGCCGCGGCGAAATCACAGCAAGTAATTCTGTGAAAGTGATAAATGTTTGACATTTTTCTCTTAACACGTGTACGATGACGGCGTGCTTTCACGTTCACTTTTTCTTTTTAGAAATGGTAGGATGCAGATTGTATCGCGTCGTTCGTGTCGGCAAATGCGTGGATGCGCATAATATAAATATCACGTCTTGTTTCGCGCGCCCGCGCGCAGGTTTTGCTGTAGCATATCACCATGCATAGTTGTAGTGAGCACAAGCAGGCTGCTAGAAACATTAACTCCTCGAGCTGGCCCTGTAGCAGACGACAGGCCTGCACCTCAACGTTCGATTCACACATTTGGGCGGCGGCGGACGAAGCTCCATTTGCACCGCGAAAACGGGTGCTGGGAACTGCTGCGCCGGGTGTCGACACCATCTGCACCTTCTTGTGCGTGGTTCCGTGCACCTTTTCTGAATCGAACAGACCTTTTTTGCGGAGCCCTCTTCCCCTGCACAGGGTAGCCAGCCGGTCTCAGAACTGGCTAACCTCCCTGTCTTTCCTCCCTCCCTCCTCCTCCTCCTGTGCGGAGAAAGCAAGGGATTCGGCGTCAACTCATCTCGCCGTTTTCCTAGTTTTCCTAAACTGCAGCAAACTATATCGTATATTCATCGATTCGTCGATCATGTTGGTATGTTGGGGAAATTCCGCAGGTTCGGACATATTTAAGTTAGGTTACGTTACGTTATGTTAAGTTAGATTAGCAATAAGGTAAAAGAAAGAAAATTAAAAAATAAGACAGATACTGCTAGAAACGTAAGTTTCATTCCCGACTTATCCGGCATCGCTCTCATGTTGCGATATTTTGCAGTTATGAGAACAAGCCGTATCATATTTCGGTACCGATTACCTTTAATTTGAAAGAAAAATAATAAAATAAAAGTGAGATCAAGGGCATCCCTTCTAGTTTACACTAAGGAGTATATAGTTAAGAAGAGAGCTTCCGCTGTTACTATGACCAGATTATTCGAATGCCATCGAAGTAAGTGGCACGAGTGAGCAGTAATTAAGTGAGAAACCTCGCGAACATTCGATCACGATCCGTGCTCCCTCGCGACGCGAAAGTAAAGAGTGCTGTCCAAAAGAAACAAATAAAAAAGAACAAGAAGACTAGCCGCCTACGAGCTCCTCACGAATACAGGGCGACCCTAATCAGATCGCGTTAACACCTCGAGCGCCCCCACCCCTCGCCACCTCGTGTTATCCGGCGGACTAAAACCCTTGGGCTCGCGTCGATCCACTAAACGAAACACGAAGAGCGTCATTATCCACACCCGTGGCCGCGGACGGCGGAGCCGAGGCTCGCTTTTGGCGCTGGGCGCGACCGCTAACCGCGAGTAACGCGAGCCGACAGCCGCTAATCCTTCGAGATGCAGCGCGGCGTCGAGTGACACGGCGGGATGCCCACCCGTCTGACGCAAGGCTGAAATACATGGGCGACGACAAAACGGGCCTCGCGATTCGCACGCACGCACACACGTGCGCAGGCTTGCCGAGGGGTCCGTTGCGTTTTCTCCGTTGGTGCCCAGCCCGGTCCGCGGGACGTAACTCGAGTAATCTCGCGCCATCGCAACCCTTCCGCATCCGCGATGTGACTGGATGGCCCCTTTCTCGCTGCTGCGGCCATTGCGAGGTCGCTTGTCCACAAGCGATGTTTCGTGCAGCTCCCTGTTTAAGCCGACGGCATGGCATTCGCGAGACGCATATGTATGCGCGAAGATTTTGACCTAACTTGAATTCCGCGTTAGGCTCCCCTCACGAGGCCGCTGAAGAGAAAGTCAGTTCCGACTGATAAGCAATTCTTACAGAACGTTCTTGTAGTTAACTGTAGCGATAAGTGATTAGTCATTTGAGGAGTTAATGAAGACTACCCTTTTCGTTTCAAGTTTTGCGCCTCGAATGTAACGTCTGTGCGTGAAATGTGACGTTGCGGATTTTTATTTGACTATTTGTACCCAATTGGCGCAGTAGAGGCGTCGCAAACCTATCACGCGTTTGTTACTTGGCAATGCAGTAAATTTGTATTGATAACATAATAGGCGTCAATAAAGCATGCGACGCGAAGGCGCAGTGGTGCGAGCGTGGCCGCGTATAGTCACTCGTCTTTTGAGTGAGTGAGTGAGTGAGTGAGTGAGTGAGTGAGAGAGAGAGAGAGAGAGAGAGAGAGTGTGTGTGTGTGTGTGTGTGTGTGTGTGTGTGTGTGTGTGTGTGTGTGTGTGTGTGTGTGTGTGTGTGTGTGTGTGTGTGTGCGCGCGCGCGCCTTAGATGGATTATGAAAGTTTTCTCGTGGTTATACTGGGGTTATGGACTAACTGAAAATCCACTAACCACGCGGTGGATGCGTTCTTGGAACTGTATAACGGCAATGTACTACAACACATGCCGGTAATTGTTCAACTCCGTTTTATTTCGTTTCGTTTGTAATGAGTAATTTTCCTTTTATGATTTTGCACAGAGAGCATATTGGTATCATGCTTCGTTCTCGGGAATTTTCAAAGTATGTCGTGTTGTCAGAGTATGTTTTCATTTCTCCATGTTGTCAACTCACATTTACAGAGAACTGCTGCGGCCTTCCTGCTTATATGTTCTTTACAACACCACCATCACATAAGTTGAGAATATCGTGGATCTTGATAAATATTATATCAAGATTTCAGCTGGTGCAATGGCACATTTAAGTAACCGACTAAAGTTAGTAAACCTATAAGCTAACAGACGCGAATAAAATCATTGCGACTGTCATGTAGACCAAACTGAAAGTGAGCGTAGGCATGAAGTGCCTCTATACCGGACACCACTGGTGCATCGCAGGTTGCCATGTTGACTGAGCTGGCGTGACACTCACGAAATGGCGCCCACTTCGTCGAGAAGCACGGCATCGCGTCCAGAAACGCAGCCCCAAATTAAACCACGTGAAAAAAGCGGCGCACACGGAGAAAGCCACATTTCTGCTAAAATCGTCGCGCGACCCCTGGCCAAAGCCCACACAGCGTGCTTCGAGCAAGGTATAGAAGTTCCGAGAGCGCAGCACTGCACCAGTCTTTTTACGAGCGAGCATGCACGCTAGACTGAGAGATGGGGAGGAGCAGCTAACCGCAGCGATCGCGAAAGGGGGACGTCCATCGCTGGCAGCTTATGGAAAGAGCACGAAAACGGTAGAGAACTCCGCCGCATAGTTGCGACTACTTTGCGTGACCCGCGCCGAATTTTATTAGGAAACCAGCGGAACCAATTTAACTATACCGCTCGAAAAAAATTATTTTCCGTTGGGGTGAAAACGAGACCGTTCCTTACATTGATGGAAAAGAGCATGCTTGTACCTCGTAAAAAAGGAATAATATTTTTAGCTTGGCCCTGGAAGCGGCGGAAAATTGACCGGCGGCGCCATCCCCGGTGATGAGTGTCGATCTCCAAGTGTAACGAAAAACCAAACCAAGGGATACCCATGAAGCTTCGATTAGCCTGCCTAAAAGCAAAAATTTATTACTTACACTTGTGTTTGACACACATCTGGTAGCGTGTTTTTTTTTTTTTTCGCGATAGAGAGGAGCCCTCATTTTTAAATTGATATTACAGAAACTCAGTAACCAGTGTTTCCGGCATCCTACAATAGAGAAGGGGCGACCAGGAAGATCGAAAATTTTCGTTTTAAAAATTTCTGCTGACTTCCCAGCCAGAAATGCAAACTTGTGCGGTCCGTCCGAATGTTGCGGTTTCGGTTGCCATAATAAAAAAAAAAAAATCGGTGAAGGACGACAGACAGACTCTTTAAGGGAGTTTCGCCGAGCAGTTGACAGCAGTTGTCAGGAAGGTATCCAGCATGAAGCAATGAACCAGCCAGCTGATGAAGAAGTGGGAAAACGCTGCTCCGCGACACGTGAATCAAGTGTGGACACCAAGGACAATAGCAGCGTCCGCTCGACCAATAGCGCAAGTCCCGTGCCTGCGGTGGTGAGATGCTTCTTGTTGCCCCAGGTAATTAAGACTCATTAGTGTATTATATTGCACTGCATGTGGTTTAAACAAGAAGAGATGCTCAGGGGAAGATGGAGGCTTGAATCGATGAACAGATCGCTGAAAACGATGTAGAACAGGGAATGTCGGTGGAGCCAACGTTTCGACAAATGGACTTGTCTTGGTCAGGACGGCAACAAAGACAAGTACACTTGTCTGGCTGGGTTGTATGGGTGGCCCCATAAGGACGTGGCAGGTCCCCTAGAACATTTTAACCACCCCGGCCTTGGTGAAATAGTTGAGCGTCCGCCGTGGAGGCATCCGCCGTTGCCGCCGGGTAACCTTACCGGTAAAATAGGGACAAGCGCGTTGCCGGCCTGGTGCTCGGCAGATGGAGGGTACTGTACGCTTGGGAGGTCACTCACCATTGTGAGAAATGGGTGGCATGGGACCACCTGACCTAAAAATAAGGTCGCTTCATTTTATTTTGTTTTTGTCTTTGTCTTCGTCAGAACGGGGGTCCTGATGAAGACATGTCCACTTGCCGAAACGTTGGCTCCAGAGACATTCCCTGTCCTACATCGTTTTTAGCGGTCTGGTCATCGACCTCACTTGGTTGTATTTTAGGGCTGGTAGATAAGTGGCTCCCGTACCGTGTTGTGTATTTATCTGTATGTTATTAGCCGTGTTTCTGCACGCACTTGTAACTGCCGATATTATTAGGAATATATTTCTTTTGTTTAGATAGCCCTTGGCTCTGACTTAGTCTCTGAACCACAGCTGGCGTTCTGCTGGCGCACCAAAGGAAACCAATACTAGTTGTCCAAGCTTTCGTGGGGTCTCTTCGGAGAATAGATACGTCCGTTCTTGAAATGCAAATTCCTGGCGATCGCTTCCCGCGCATCTTCACCTCGGTGGTACTGGTGACATGCTCCTTTAGCTGCACCACGCGACTCAGCGTCTAATAAACGAGCATGTTCGTCCGGATAATGTTCTTTCGTAATAATAGGCGCAGTAGTTATAATTTTCACGAGATTCTAAGAAAGTGCGCGATATTTGAAAAAAAAAAGTACCACGCGGCTAGGCGCTTGCGCGCCGTGACATTATGAAGTCAACCTCACCCCTACCTTCTACAGATGCTTGCGTGACACCCCTGAAATATGCTATATTCCCATAGTGTCCCGCACCTATATACGATGTTTCCCTAAGGAATTTCAGAGCACGCAATGCTATCACGTAAGCTTTCCTTAAAAATAAGAGGACGCTGCGTAGAGATACGTGCAGTGGTGGGTCGAACACCACTATGTTTATTGCCACGCATTGCTTTTTGTTTTTGTCTTTTTACTCAATGCGAATAGGGACATGGAGCGAAAATGAAGTACGCTTATACGTTCGCCAGATATACATCGAACGAGAAAGCGTATACCGAACACATTCGGCCGGTGCAGTTTTCTCCGCGAATTCGCGCGTGTCACGCGACCGGTATACACTGTTCGCCACCGAGTCTTGGAAGAGGGAAATACCGAGCGTGAGCATGCAATCAATGGTGCCACTCGCTGTGTCTTTGTTCCGCAAGCATGGCACCCACATCGAACAATGATATCGCGCATCAAAGTGGCAATCGCGACAGCTTCACCTTTATTCGCACTTTTTTATTTATATTCTTCTCCCTCTTTTCACGAGGATTGATTTGTGGAAAAAAATGTAAATGAGACGAGCATAGGCAAAATCGACGCGTCATTACAGTCCATATACATAGACACAAAAATAAAAAAAAAGAAGCGCGTAGAGAAAGAACCAGAGAAACAAACATATGGACAGAAAAGCAGAGAAACTGTATACCTCGACGCTCCGCACGGCGTTCTGAATATAAGCTATAATAATCGGACCCCCAAAGAGCGATGTGCGCTCGCAGCCGCGGTCCTTAGCCGCGAGAACATAAAGCTCGTAAACACAAGCGCAGTGGTAGTCCAGCGGTGATCTCTCGCACGCGTTCGCGGATAGATATAGGGGCGTGTGCTGCGTGCACGAACAGCACCGGTGTGACCGCAACCGCGCCAATCGACGGCGGTCCGCTGCGCAGTGTATCTTGGCAAAGCCGACATACGGCGGCCAGGCGTACGGTAAGCAAGACACGCGCCGCACGCGGCTACTGGGCGCGTGCCATGGGTCTCTCCGAACAAATATCGACTGTGTGGTCCCCTATGCATACACGGAAGATCGTTGCATTCGTCCGCTGCAATACGTGCCCCGTGTGAAGCGGAAGTGGCTTTTGCCCGGCCCGGTGCTTCACTTCAAGGCTATCACAGATGGTGCCAACGAAAGTGAAAGAACTGCGCGAGCAGAAATCATCATAGACGAGACGCAAACACGAGCGCAGTGTTTGTGTCTCGTCTATGTGGTTGTCTATTTGCGCAGTTTTTTTTTTCCCCTTTTCGTTACGATGCACTAGCTTACCCAACAAGTTCTTCGATCCTGCCAACAATGCAGAAAGAGTATGCGTACTAGAGGAATGAAATAAAAGATTAGGAAAATGATGTACACTTTGCAAACTCATGTTATTCGAAGCAGAGACGTAGGTTGTCCACTTGCCAAGGGGAAATGGTGAGGGTTGTGGAGTTTACACAGTCAACGATGTCGACAGGAGAGGACAGGTGGAAGGGTGTTAAGCCGTGCTTGATCCGCATTGAGAGTGCAGCAAACAGAATAGATTTGGCACTGCATCGATTAAAATTTGGAAATTTGTTTGCGGAAAGTTCATTCCAGCAGTATACTATATACGTCTAGAACAACACGCGGCCGGTAATCATGGCTTATTATGTATGCGACTCAGGAGGGAGAGTGAGGTCTGAGTTCCCCTCCTTCCGTTAATCATGCCTCCGATTCGAAGGAACTTCTCGAGATGGCCAGTTAACCAACATCGTTTTGTGTTCTGCGGAAGTGTTTTAGGCGCATGTATCGAGAGCAGTTACCCGTGACGACAGCCAGAAAAAAAAAATTCACCTCCAGTCTGCTTTGTGAAAGTTGGTGCGCAGCGAAGCTGGGCGCGCTCTGTACCACTACAATGAGCCGTTTGGAGGATTTCATTTTATTTTGTTCGGTGGTGCTGTTTCCACTCCGAGCCACAGAGAAATCTTCAAAGACACTCTAGACCAGAACAACGTTTTCAGCAACGACACCTGCAAACACTACCTCCCTTACTTACCTTTGCTTTAAGTGATATGAAACAAGGACGTCACCTTATTAGGCACTCCGCTTAGACTCTGATACCGGATGAAGCGAAAAATTTGCCTTTTTGCCGCATTTTCCCCTCTACAACCTACACCACCAGTCCCGCACGCATAGGCGTATTCTGAAGCACAGCTGAATTTTTTTTTTTTATGGAACGAAAGCTCTATTACTCCATGTCTCGCAAGGTCATCTACCACTTCGCCGTAATCTTGAGCCACCGGAGAGCGAGTGTGTTACGACATGCCACGTGATCCGCTGCAGAGAGGCGTCGGCAGCTGCGCTGGCTCGAAGTCTCGCCGCTGTGGTGGCTGTACAGTTCACAGCTTTGTCGCTCAGCCTCGCCATGGAATCGCGCCGGCCGTCTGTGCGTGCGCTTCGATCGGCGCAAACGACAAGCTTGATTTAATCATAAAGTGGAGGTAGCTAGACGGCAGGTTGCGAAGTCTCAAGCAGTGTTTTGCGCAAGCGCCACCGTCTCTCTGCACTGTGTGCTGTGTTTTTTGCGCAATCGATTCTTTTTGGAACAAAGCATCGACTAACCCCTAAGCGTGAGCTCCTAGAAGTATCAAGCAAAACTTGCCTGTAACCTATAACCTTCGGGAGCACTGGAAGGCTATAGGTTAGCACGTCATGGAGAAGCGAAACATACCCTTCGGTCGTGATAAATAGGCTTAATTGGTCAAACCAATTATTATTATTATTATTATTATTATTATTATTATTATTATTATTATTATTATTATTATTATTATTATTATTGTTGTTGTTGTTGTTGTTGTTGTTGTTGTTGTTGTTGTTGTTGTTGTTGTTGTTGTTGTTGATGCTGGTGGTGGTGGCGGTGGTGGTCAAAGTGTTTGAAGATATGTGCACCTCACCTCGTATTTAACAGCCCTCAGGATCGGCCCACCTTTTCTGAGTGCGTTTAAGAGCGCGCTTAAGCTTCATATTGAAGAGTGATACGGGATAGCGTTATCGGGCCCCGTTCGCATCGCATCAATACCATTAAAACACACAGAAAAAATTCATTAAAACCAGTGCATTTATTTTTAATTTAAATGTGGTAACTTGGGAATGTAGGCTACGTGAGAGCCGGCTATCCCATCATCATAATATTGAAGCTGAGAGGAACACTCAACACCAATACGAAAAAAAAAATACACGGAAGGACAAAAGCATAAGAAAAAGGAAGAATATGTACAAACTACGCACAAGCATGATGAAAAGCATATAAAGGATACCTCTAAGTTCAAACTGGATACACATATTACCGCTGACACAGTCCATACAAGTGCTGGCCTAGGAAATGTCTATGCGATATGCCAACGCACAATAAGAAGAGGCAATAATGTCATTCACAAACAGTTTATGAGGTTTGTGTCCATTAAGAAGTCCCGGAGAGCGCTGACTGCACGTCTTTGGTTTTCAGGGTTTTTCAGGTTTTCAGGTCCAAGCACTTATTGCGAGAGGTCGTCGATCGATTCTGTGCAACCGATCTCTCAGTTGAACGCGCTGTTCTTTGTACTGCGGGCACTCCGTGCTGACATGCTCCACTGATGCGTCCCGATTGTCTATAGTACTCTATAGTATATCACTCCACGCGGCGCTGCCGAGGAGGCGAGCGCCATCTATGATCTAGACGATGTTTATGCAAGTAGCAATCCGGGCGAAAGCCCCTGCCGCATAAACGGCGCTGCTGATTTTTTTCGCCAAGGACGCCGGCGCCGGATTTTCTGTTACATGCGCTTCTTAACGGTATCGCGCTAACATTTCGACTAACTAAGCACAAACAAGTTTGCTACAAAACGACAGTGACCATGAGGTACACTGCCTACTTAGCGCGGTATAAGCTTGAAAGTACTGAGCAAAATCTAAGGACAAAACACTTGGTAGTCTCCGATCCAGAAAAGCTTTAAATCCGAAGCATTTCTTGGCCAACATAGGTCACTTTGACCGCATCTATCTATCTATCTATCTATCTATCTATCTATCTATCTATCTATCTATCTATCTATCTATCTATCTATCTATCTATCTATCTATCTAGCTGGATTGGTGGCTACTGAAACGTTCCGTATGGTCCATATGGAAAGATATGGAGAATATACGGAAAACATATGGAATATTTATGGGCTTCGTACGGAAAATATGGAATTATAGGAGTATGGAAAAGTACGTTTTCAGTATATATCTACTTATCTAGCCACCTGCGTCTCGGTGCTCTCCTGGTCGTACTATTCACCTGGTACGCTCTAATATTTGGTAGATAGGGAATAAATGTATGACGAACATGAATGACCGATCTTTACCTCACTAACATGATATACTCGTCATGTACGTCACGATTAACGATGCTGTAGTCACGCGTAGTTCATACTCGTAGTGTTCAGCCCATGGTATGCGGCTATGCGCCACAAATTTTGTAGACCCTACGTCATTCAAGGACTAACTAAGCTGGCATATAAAGAGCCGCGGCTGTGGGGATCGAACACGTAACTTTGAGCGGCGTCTAAAGTTTTCCGCACCTCACCCTCTCCTCTTCATGGATGCGCTTGAGGGTATTGTAAACAAACGCACGAAATAACGAACAAGCAGAAATAAATAAATAAATAAATAAATAAATAAATAATAAATAAATAAATAAATAAAGGTAAAAATAAATAAATAAATGAAAGGTATTCTTATCAACATACACCGACGTCCTTTGTCCTAACACAATGCCCCGTGACCTTCGTCTAGTGGCTATGGTACTCGGCTGCTGATCCGATATGGTCGCGGGATCGAATCCCGGCCGCGGTCACTCCATTTCGATGGAGGCGAAATGTTGAGGGCCGTGCACTGTGCGGTGTCAGTGTACGCTAAGAAACTCGGGTGGTCGAAATTTCCGGAGCCCTCCACCATGGTGTCTCTCACAATTATATCGTGGTTTTTGCACGCAAAACCCCAGAAATCAACCAATCCTAAGAGAATTACTTTGCAGCATGAACTTCATTGTGTATATGGGCCAGGAATCGGCAACCCGCCATCTTAGTAGCCATAAATGATATGAAAGAGGGCTATAATGGTACAGCCGGCCTCCCAGGTCTGTAGCCAGGAGGGGGGCAGGGAGGGGCCCGGGCCTCTCCCGAAATTTTGGTTGGGGGTAGTGTTAATAACACAGCACAGTAATAACATAAAATTTAAGCTTACTGATAACCTTACATTTAAGAAGTCTCTGAATGTACATACTGCGATTTTTACCGAAAATAGTGTATATAGATGTTTTTCTCATATTGTCAAGGCATAGAGCAAGTGCCCCCTCCCTCCCTTTCTCCCTCCCCGAAAAATGAAATTCCTGCCAACGGGCCTGCTAACGGGCCATTTCATAAACATCGCTCTATGTCCATGCGCATCAAACCCCAACCTCGCGCGACATTAAAGGCGCGTATATGGAAATGGGGGCCGTTTTAATTTTTGCATCGAGGGTACAGGCACTCATTGAGGCAATCAACGTGTGCGGTACGCAAGTGGCCACTAGACAGCGTTTATTCTCGCTCGTTCTCCCAAGGAATTCCGGGAGCCTCCGTGTACAGGGTCGTCCACTCTTAGGGTGAACACGACGCAACGTGGCTTCATTTTTGGAACGCGGGTGCTTGCGACGTGGGCACATATCAAAGCTAATAATGTGCAGGCGCACAGAGTGATCCAAGCCCCTCTATGCCAGCACTAGATTAGCGTCGATGCGCAGTCTCATCGCGAGAGCTGGCGTTTTAAAGAAGGCAGCCACGCTGCGCCGTGTTCACCCTAAGAGTGGACGACCCTGTACATACGCAGCTCAAGAAAAGCCACCGACGTCACACCCCTCCTGACGCGCGCGACAGCTGCGCTCTACACAGTTCGTGGATCATCGTCCCTGGCACATTATCGACGACTCACCGCCGGCAAACAACGGCCGCCCGTCGCGCACGCGTTATGCCGAGCGTTATGTATGGATCCGCGACACGGATTCACTCACGCATGTATGCGCTCTCAGCAGCGTAGCGAAGGCAGCAGAGGGGGGATTCAGTAACGGCATCCCCCTTCCCCCCTTTTCGCTTTCGACAGCTATGTTGCAACAAGGGCGACAACTACTGTTAGAAACGGGACGAGGAGTGGGAGTAAGAGATTGAAACCGTACATATAGCATGTGCTAAGCAGTGAGAGAGTGGGGGGGGGGGGGGGTAACGGGGGCTTCAACACCGGGCGCAGTCCGGTTATATGGTGCTCTATGGTTCGGTGTCCTGCTTGCGTGCGGTAGTGGGCGTTTCGGCTTGAGGGGCTGCCGGCAGTCGCCACGCGCGCATGCGCGCCTTTGTCACGTGATCCGACGGACGACGGTGCGCACGCACGTCCAGCACAGCGCCACCATATATCGCTGCTAAGAAAAGGCGGGCGACTCGAGCGCGCGGTCGCTAAGCGGGCGTCGGAAAATCGTTATCGACCGCGGGCGGCAGACCCACGCTGGCCCCTGCGTTCGCGAGCCCTCGCGCCGCCGCTGCCAACTGCGCTGGCAAGGCGATGCGACGCGGAGGACGCAGCCGGCGATTTGGCCGGCCTCGTCCAAAATAAATTCTCGCCGCTCACGCGACGCCGCGCGCTCGTGGGCGTTGTTGCGCGCCGCGCGTCGATAAAGGGGCAGTTTTGACGCTTGGCGAATGCAGGCGCCCGGCTGTGATACCACAGCGGCGCTGCCCTTTTGTGCAGACCGCCGCGCGATGGCAAGGGTCTGCCCACTGCCGCGGATTCTTGGAAATCAATGCAGCCTGGCTATATACGTCGCGTGAAAGGGTCTTCTGCCTAGCGTAGCTTCGTGAGTCCAGCGGTCGGTGTTTTTTTTTTTTTTCGTTTTCCTATTCCGCGCAGGATAAGTGCGCTACTTCGGAAGCGTCAGTGGAACTGAGTATGCATGCAGTGGCTGACCATATCGCAGGGCAGGCAAATCGAAAAGTACTACAAGCCTGCGAATGTTTAGAAGCCACTTGAAGCGGGCAACACTGGTTCTAAAGAAAGAAAGAAAGAAAGAAAGAAAGAAAGAAAGAAAGAAAGAAAGAAAGAAAGAAAGCGCTCTGAGTGAGTTCGGTGTAGCGGTCGTCAAGTCGACTTTTTGTACGCTGCATAAAATCAAATGGACGTGCGGCTTACTGCATCGTGTAAATTTTAAAAGCGCAGTGTTATGTGTAAACTTTGTAAGCTATAAGCTTCCATTTACTGAGGGTAATTTTCAGCGACATCAGATTCGCGAAGTAGGAATACATTCTTTCTCGCCCGGTTTATAGTTATTTATGCGTAGTCTTTACGGCGGCGACAGTGAATTGCTACATTTTCCATTGGTCATGCAGGCCTTCGTGCGTTTTGATCACACCACCATATGTCCAATGTACGTATACGTACGCTTTTGATTGCGGTCAAGCCGCGGTCATGACTAAAGATGATCTTTAAGCGCAAGACAGGACTTGAGAATGAACTCGAAGCCCGCATATGTTCATTCTTTCATGTTCTTGTTTTGTGTTCAAAAACCAGTTTTCGTCACGCACGAACTACCCCGACAGCAAACGTTACCCAAAAATAATGAGTCTGCGAGCCTAGTTTTTTGCAATTTTTCATCAAGTGCAATTCTGAAAGCAAACAGTTTACATAAAATAGACCTATTTGATTCATCCCATCGTAGAAACCCAGTAAGGAGAAGCCGCGAATGTTTGGAATACGCGTGATTCTCTTAGAGGTAGTCTGGTATTCGCGGCTGAAGGCTTTCCCCGTCAATGGTTGTGTGGTGCGATAAATATTTTAAAGAGATGTGGTCCTACGAGACTAGGCAGTTTTCATTAAAAAGCAGTGGAATAAAAAAGGCATGGTAGCTTCGAAACATCTAATCTCCATTTTAGTATTCATTTTGGAAAGGAAAAGTAGTAAGTATAACTCTACCTGAATCCAAAACGGCATCCTTCCATCTCTATGTACAGCGGCCCTACGGCCACTGAAAAGGGAACTCCCACCCCTCCCCGCTTTTCTTTATATTTTGGAAGATTGTGGGTTCGACTCCAATAGCTTATGAGCTTTAGCGTGCTGCCGTAGGATCTACCAGCACGCCAAATGCATACCATCTAGCTAGCTTTATTTAGAACGGAGCTACGGCCACTTTTCCCAGGAATTGTCAGCTGTCGAGTAAGAGAGGTTATAGTCAAAGTTGATAACTTGAGCAGTCGAACCCAGAACCTGAGGTTTCGAGCCCGAAAAACTTTGGCAGCCGAACAACACGTGATACAGCCTTTAAAGGTTAACCATGGATCCCTGATTGAATGATGGAATGATTGACTTCTGGGGTTTTACGTCCCAAAAGCATGCAGCTGTGATTGTGCGAGGCGCCGTAGTGGAGGGCTCCGAAAATTTCGACCGCCTGGGGTTCTGTAAAGTGCACTGACAACGCGCATGCAGTACGCGGGTTATACTGAGTGGCTCATACCTATGCAAACCCAATGCGGATATAAGCAACACGTGATTTATTCTCGTTAATCGTGACCTAACTGACGAGCATGTCAAGCTGTCCATGTCATGGTCTATCAGCCATGTATAGCCATACTTTCGCACTCTTCCATATATCCAGTCAAAGAGACGCGAGTCCTCCGAGTTTTTCCCTGACTTTCGTTTCTGTTTCCCACTTATGTCTCGGGTTTTTCAAGGTCACGCAAGAGCCTTTTGTCGCGAGCACCTAACGCCATTAACAATTCCATCATTTTGAAAAGGGAAAATTGTTTGGTGTCAGAGTGGCTTCATTACTATAATGCCCGTCGACCGTTTTATGTGGTACCTCGCGTCATCAGCACAAAACAACGTTCTATCTGACGTCGGTGAAAACAAAGCGCGAACTTGAAATTTATAATGGCTGATGTTTACCGTTAATATTTTTTTTTCTGTCATGACGCTATCTTTTAACACTAATGATTTCATTTTGGGGCCGCAAACGCTCTCTGGTCGAGGAATGTTGTACGGGAGGATGTCAGAATAATTTTGGCTGACTGTGCTTATTTTTCTTTTTTTTTCTTTGATCAGACCTAAATTCGTGTATACAAGCGCTCGTTCTTGATCATCGCCGTCTATAACCACAAAAAGGCAGCGACGTTAGATTTCTTCGTAAAAGCTAATTCCAGTGTATCCTGGTGCGTGACAGTTCATTAGCGAAGGCTACCAACGAACGCGCAGGCCATGAAAGCAGCCCACCAGTGTCCCTCCTGATGAAAGTGCGTCGCAGCTGCACCTTACCGGTACTTATGGAACAGAAACGTGGAGACTCACGCAAAGGGTTCAGCTTAGACTGCGGACGACGCAGCGAGACATGGAAGGGAAATTGATAGGCGTAACGTTAAGACACGGGACAGCGAGGTGGGTCCGGAATCAAACGCGTGCGTCAATGACATCTCAGTGGAAATCAATAGCAAGAAATGGGCACGAGTAGGGCACGTAATGAGAAGGCAAGATAACCGATACCCATTGAGGGCAACATAATGGGTTGCAAGCGAAGGCACGCGTGGCAGGGGATTGGAGAAAGCTAAGTGGGTCGATGAGATCAACAAGTTCGTGGGGACAGCGCGACCGCAGCTATCAGACTACCGCATTAATTAGAGAAATATGAGAGACGTCTTTACCATGCATTTGGCGTAGACAGGCAGACTATGGCGACGACGAGGCGGAGAAGATGAAGAAGAAAATGGCGATGACGACGACGACGACAACGACGACGACGACAACGACGACGACGACGATGATACCACCGCTACCTTCCAACGGCAAAGGGCGCTTACGCAATCAAATATGTAGACTTAACCCCACGTGATGGCTGGAGGGAGGAGTAATAGTCCAGTGCAGCTTTCGTAATGGGTGTAATGGGGTATTCGTGCGAAATTAAACAGCTTTGTCGAGGACGACCCCACTGCATTCCCCAATCGCACCATCCTGGCATTGGATGCCTTTACTTGACCAAGCACACGACTGCATCCGCGAGCCCTTCTTCAGAGAGTCCGGCATCCTCGGTGGTTCCAGCAAGCGGGTACAGATAGCTGTAATCGTGGTTAAACACTGTACATCATGAACGTCGCATGGCTTCGTGCATATCTATGCATCTTCTGCTACGTTTGAAGAGCGGAGGAACAACGTTCTACAATATCTTAAGTGGAATGTCTGACGAAATCGGGGTGTTCTTCACTGATTTCACAACATACCTGTTTGCTCGACCAAGAACGCTTGCAACTTCACCTCAAGAAATGTTGCTTTGTCGTACGCCAGCCGAGGATGCTAGTGCACATTGTGCACAAGCGCTGCATCAAAAGAGTTGACAGTGTTCTTATTCCTGGCGCTTTGTTAAAGCTTGCGACGCAAATATCGCTGCTCACACAACTGCTTCGCAGTGCCAGAAACCTGTGGTCATGGTTCCCTTGCCGGTCATTCTTCACAAAATTCAGCATGAAGTAAGTCAACGACGTTGAGGCCTCATTTTATCTTTCACATGGCAAATACTCAACGCAACAGTTATTCGTTTTCACCCTAGAGAGAGAGAGAGAGAGACGTTCGTAGGTGAACCTAACCTTGGCATTACCGCGGATGTAATTTTATTTCCTTGTTAAACGATAATGTGCTGATGTGCATTCAGGGCACGTAAAAGCACAGTTTTCGGCAGCTTCCAAGACGAGCACACTTTGTTTGACGGTCTAACAGTAATTTGAATATTCTCTCTCTCTCTCTCCTTTTCCTTTTTTTTTTTTTGTACGGACGTACCGGAGCGCGGTAATGTCGGTGGCGGAAGGAATGACGACGACTCTGCGCTAAGACCATAGAGAATAACCCAATGGGCGATCACAAAGACTAAAGGAAAACGAAGGAGGGTCCCACATCGGGAAACCCTTTCCCTAAAGAATACGGAATACCGCGTTAAGGGTTTCGACAAAATCACAAGGGGGAGCCGTCAACCGAAATGAAAAGGATGAAGTCAAAGTATAGGCGCGAGTCTGCAAACATCAAACAAGACTGGTGGACAATGAGGTAATAAGGAGAGAGAGAGAGAGAGAGAGATGAACAGGGAGAGGGTGGGGAATAGGGACACGACAGTTCTTACAGAGCCGTGGGAAAGGCGACACTTGTGCTATCACCACCATGTAGCTAGCTTCTCAGCCAAAGGTGGTGTGGCAGTAGAATGAAAAGGATAACGACACACGCACACACAAAAGAAGACAGTATCTAAAAGACTAGAAGGAAGAGGACTACACCACCGACGCTGCAGGGCTCTGAAAAGGGAAGACATAATATAAGGGGGAGGAGGAGACCGGCTCTGGCTGCGACGGAATATATCCAGCAAAGTTGGGCGAGGATCCGAGAGTCCGGTCAGGCGTGCGTACGAACACGCACTATACGCGTGAAGGGTTCCGTCCACCACCCTCCTTCCCTCAATCGCCCTTTATTTCTCCCTTTGGCACGGACACGCAACGAGTGAGCGGCCGTGATTAGAATGACAAAGCAGCGCCGCCCGCTCCCTTTCCTTCCCTCCCCTTTAGCTCCCGTCACTTAGAGCGTGCACGCCCGAGGATTGGCTTCGATCCGTGTGCAGCTGGCTCCTTCCCCGTGTGTGTCCATCGCCGTATACAACGTGATACGCGCGCGCAGTCAAGTTGGGCAGGCGCGGAGAGCGGTCGTTTTCCCTGTTTGTACGTAGTAGGGTGTATTTCCTGAAAATCTCGTGATTATAGCGTGAAAAAACACTGCAACCGCTGCGTGGAGGGGCTCTACCGCGAATGCTTGAGCTTATATGTACGGTTGCAGTCGTTGCGGTTTGAGCAAAACCCAGAGCAGCCCAAGTCTTGCTATTTGATGTGTTAAAGCGAGAGAGGGGTAGTGGTGGGGGCGGGAGGTGACGCACGTTGGCGGTGCGCTCTTTGCAACAGCGGCGGTGCTTGCCCGTTCCGCGCGAAGATGGTGCTTTACTGGGCAGGTACCGCCAGTGTGGATTCGAACGCAGCCCAATAAGGGCGGTATCACACATGCGGACTCCCGTCGCCTAGTTGGGCATCTTAATTGTGTTCACAACCGCGGCTCTAGTGATCGCAGTGGTGTTTCAGGACATTAAATGTCTGTCAGCTGTCAAATGAGGTAGAGCAGGAGGAAGAAGACGCAGAAGAAGGAGGAAAGAAGATGGTGGGAGAGAAGAAGAAGAAGGCACGTGAAAGAAGAAGAAAGAGGAGGAGGAACTATGGAAGAAGATCGAAAGAGACAAAAAATTCCACCATATCCACGAAGTGAATGATGTTAGAGGAGCTTGCTCGGAAATGATCGGGAAACCCGTGAATCCTCCATACAAGTCCTCTACTATCATATAAAGACGTGGCACGTTGTTAAAGTTATATGCACGTTGTATACACAATGTTTATTGATTTTTATTTTGATGCACTATATACACAATTTGATGAACTATATATACACAAGTTTACATATTACAAGAAGGGCGGCCCTAGATGAGTTCGGGGACCCGTTTTTCTTTGAAGATGACAGCTTTGTGGTCCGTAGAGCACATGGCCAATGGATCTTGCATTACGGGCTGCAGTTGGAAGGAAGCTACAGGAGAAAGGAAGCGCGCCAAAAGCGCTCGCTTTATATAGGTGCGGCCCTCTAGCGGTCACCTACCTAACTAGCGCGCGCACCGAGAGTGCGCGCAGCCTGAGCGGCGGCGCGCCATCTAGTGAGCGCTCTTGAAATCAGAGCACAGCTGCGCCTCTAGTGGGAGCAATGACAACTAGCGGATACACCGACGATGGACAAGCCCCGAGCATAAGGAGCAAGCTCCTAAAACGAGAACGCGAGCAGAAAACTCCAGCTAACACTGTGACTGTGCTGCGGGCTCGGCGCAGGCCTGGGACTACCTCCTGATGTAGAATGTGTCATTTAAGGTATTGCAGACACCGCATGGCAAAATCAGTAAGAAGGGCAAAGTATACATTGCGATGGCATTGTAAGTATTGGTATCTCGTGGCTACATTGGGCCCGAAGAGCAGGCAGCTGTGAGAGCGGTTCATGCATGCCACGCATGTGTCGGAGCATGGTAGGTGTCTATGCCTTATACATAATGATCGTAGGTATACCTATTGCAGCGCAACCTGCATGGGTCGTGCACATACCACAAGGTCGCAGGAAGTGACCTCACTTGCCTCGGAATTCTGCCAGCCAGTTAAGTCAGCGAATTCTAACGTTGTCAGCTGTTTGCTGAGACTACCCAGTAATGGAGTGCACGGTCATTGCTATACGATGTGTGAATAGAAAGTCAAATAAAGTGCGTACATACTTACGTTGTATTCGCACGAGTAGTTTGGCCGGTCTTTTGCTTCTTTTGTTTTCCTCGTACCTACAATAGCGGGGACTGGTCAAAATTCAGTCTTGCTTGCTTGCGTATGCTTTTTTGTTTCTTGCTTTAACTCTTACTTTAGCGTTCGCTTTTGTTTTGCTTTGCTTGCTCCTACCCACTACGGGGGGAGTGGCCAGGAATCTGGAGTGTAGAAGGAAAATTTTAGAATGCTTAAGCAAAGAAAATAGTTCATATCATTTACAAACAGAATAACGTTAGCGACTGGAGCCTGTGGGAGCAAGTTTGGTAGCGCAGCTCTCGCCAAGAGTGGTCTCTTAAGCATTTGTCAAACGTGTCGTAATAATATTTATACTGTTATTGCAGATACATGTATCCGGAAATACCAGTCGGTTCAAAAATGCTATTCGTGAAAAGATAAATCAGTGTCCTCATGACCGCCCTATTCTGGAGTGTTGCTCCTCGCAATATTTGACCTTTGCGTAATGAAGTTGGTGGGAGTACCGTTAGTCGGCAGTTGTGGTGACTGCTCTTCATATCAATGCGTCAATTTTTGAGAAGTGTAGCATATCTGTCAGTCAGGCACGTAGCCAGGATATTTTTTCGGGGTGGGCCCAAAAGCTTCATCATCATCATCATCATCATCATCATCATCATCATCATAATTGATTCACTCTTAAAGGCCCTTCTCAGGGTATTACATAAAGGGGGGACAAAAGCATCAATAACAGCATGGTCGTTATTATACAATGCTTCAAAAAGCTTGCTCTGGAATATAGAAGGCGCTTAATGATAAGACGAGAAAGAGAACAGAATGGAATGCAGCCCCAGAAGCGAGTTCATCCAAGATGGAAAGCAAGCTTTTTGACTCTGTAGTAAAGCTAGTGCGTGTGCACGAGAAAGAATACTTTGTAACCAAGTAATCTGGACGAAGAAGGGCCATACAGAGCCAGTGACGGAACGAGGGCGAGAAAAAGAAAAAAAAAAAGCAATGCGAAGGAATCAGGCGCTCACTTTCGGATGTTCAGGAAATAAAAAAAAATATTCGTTGGACGCTTTCTCTACGGAATTTCTCACACTTTGTCTCAACTACAGGCCTTCGAGAAAAACGTGAGCCACTTTATGACAGCAATACTTAACAGAAAAAAAACAGACATATTCGCGAAAGCAACTTTATTGAACCATAAAGAGCCAAAACACGGATGCTTTCATGACACAAAAGATGCAGAAAGCTAAAAGTCGTTTTAGGAAGCAATATTAAAGAATGACATTGCGAGTGGTTTTACATTATAGCAAAAGCCAATGCAAAAGAAAAGAAAACGAGCAAGCAGCTTGGCCGAAAAGAGTGGTTCACGCTGCAATTTTCATGCGTCGAGGTTTCTCTATAAACACAGTGATAATTTCGTCGACACTGACTTGCATCCGGTGAATGGACATAAGAGCCAGGCCATTAAGCCGCTCTTCAGCCGTTCGGTGCCTCATATATGTTTTTACTCTTTTCATTGTCGAGAAGCTGCGTTCTGCAGCAGCTGTACTCACTGGGATTGTCGCCAATATCTTGAGTGTGTGAACGTTCGGCGAGAGGGCTTTGTCGCATTCAGTTAAAGCGTCTGTCGCAGAGCGGGGAGGTTCCTCCTCTTGCATGGCTTGCCATTTAGTTTTCCAGATTTCCCATCCATCTCTTAGCGTAACGATATGTGCAGTTGTCATATCACTGACGTAAAAATCGAAGGGCGGCTGACCAGATTCAAATTTGCCCTTGCAGGCGTGCTCTGGCAACACGAATTGCAAACTTTGCAGCGTTTTCCGATGGTTTGCAAAGCGCCGTTTGGAGGGAAGCTTTCAGGTCATCTATCTATGGAATGAACGTGGCTCGCCTGTAGTACCCTTCTGCAGAACTACAAGCGCAGTTTACCCTGTTTGTTTACCTTGTTTACTCCTTCCGCCACGCGGGCACCTGCCCCCACGACACAGGTGGCGGAAAAAGGGTGGTGGGGTTCGCAAAGGTGCCAGGGGGATTGAACGGGTTAATGGGTTGTCGAATCCGTAGCATTCCATACAGAAGCCCCCTTTTCCAAGCCTTCGGTTAGCTTCCGCCGTCCGTTCGTGGAAAAATTCTGAATCTGCGGCAAAGCCAAGCCGTGCACATGCGTTCTCCCACGCCGCGCAGCTGTCAGTTGAAGAAAGCACCTGAATGTTCCCTAAGTTGCCGCCACTACGCGACTGTATAAATGATGCCCGCATTATACCGCCTGCTTGCTCTGCAGCAACAAGGACACCGCTCCTCTCATTAAGAAAGACATTTCCTCAGGGAATCCACCGATGGAGTCAACGCTATCCTTTTCTGCATGTCCTGTCATTCTTTGCACAGTTCTTTGAAGCAATCCAACTACCGAGCGCCCTGACCGTAGATGAGAATCCTCGTTTGGGGCAATATAGACATGGTCACTTTTGCTCCAAAAAACCCGACACAACCAACGAATCACCTTCCTAAACATAACTGATGCGACGAAGAAAAGTCACACGAAGTAGGGGCAGATAACGTGTTTTCTCTGGTTTCAAAGCCGTATGGCAACATTTTGTTCGTTCTTGTAATTTCGTTTCCAACAAGCTTGTCTTACATATATTAAATGTCTGCGTTGCGAAGTTTTCTGCCTTTTTCCGCAGTCACAAAGCAGTAACTGTTTCCGATAATTGGTTTCAGTTGGTATGACCGTTGTGTCAGGAAGATTGATACGGTGGTCGCTATCTTGCGAATGTTTGGCTATCGGCTTGCGATCTGTTGCAAAATTGCAGGGGCCATTCTTGTGCTGTCGAAATGTTTCTTTGAGGTTTTTCGTTTCGCCGATGTAGCTCGCATCACATATTTGTATACAGTGGCTTAGGCTCTATCTTTCGGTGAATGGCCTTCGGCAATATGTAGAGAACATGCGCTCGTGGGCTTGTGAGTCAATCGGATGCCTTCTTTTCTGAGAATACGGGCGATATAGTTTCGCTAACGCCTCGAACATATGGGAGAGTGTGGTGTTTCTGTTGTGGTGTTGATTCAGGAGCCGGAGGACGCTGAATTCTCGGCAAGCATAGCCGTGCTTTCGGAATTGAAGTGCTTTCGGAGTAAAGGTTCTTGGGTAGCTGTTTTTAGTGAGTTCCTTGACTATCGTTTGTTTTTCATTTGTTTAAATGCGCACGGCGCTACTTGTACTTGTGCCTATGTACCCCTGCATTGATGCCTGACTTGACGAATTTCGGGGGGGGGGGCCTGGGCCCCCCCTTGCCTACGTGCCTGCTGTCAGTCGTGGGGTGGAGCTGAGTACAGATTGGGAGAATGACTGAAGAGCTTCTTCTTCGACTATAGTTTAAGGAATGCATGGCTAAGATCTTCGTAATGTTGGTTTTCCGGATCCGGCGCGCATTTTATTTAGCAGTGTAGTTATTGCAGTCGCGACCATCCTGTGTAGGAATACTTCCCAATTAGAGAGCTACGTGTTGTAACGCAGATACTGCATACTAAACAATGGCAACATACTATTTGGCAACATGCTAAAACAATTTATGTCCAACCGGTACTGATGTGGTGATACGTTGTTTAAGGTGTTTTGATTGCGGCAGGATAACGCAAGCGGATTAAAGCTTTCGGACATGCAACGCTGTGCAGCAGAGCTACATTTATTGTATATTTGACATCACTAATCTACATAGCCTTCTGTACCAGCATCCTTTATGCCTGCACCACTTGTGCTCAATTCGAAGCTGAGACTTAGGGCTACTAAATTTAGTGTGCCTATTATTGCTTAAGCAAGCCTTCCTGCAGCATCGGGAACGCCTAGCACGACACCCGTCAGCCAATCGCAAGAGAGTTATTGTCGCTTTGCCACACCTACAAGGTAAAAAAGAAAGAAGAAATGAAAGAGAGAACAAAACGAGTTTTTAATATTTTTGTTACTCCACAGCCGGTTACAGCACAGTAGAAGCCCTATAGGGCACAGTACGAACAAATTCATGTTCATGCGACGTTTTCCGCGTCTATATAAAAGCACGTACAGTAGGCGTCTAAAGACGTCTAACTCATAGTGGTTACCTTCACTCAGCACAAACCGAGGGCGCTGCGGCTACGACAGAAAAAAAGAAAGAAAAAGAAAGCAAAGAAAAAAAAAGAGACGTGAATAGCGGGGACAAATGAGCGAGTTTCAGGGCGACGGATTAGGCGTAACCCGATATACAGGCCGGGTCCCCATAGGGCTGTGTACCATATGTTGCACACGGGTTTCACAGGCAGCCGGCCGACGCTTTACGGTTTGGGTTGGTGCTGCTCTCGCGGAGCGGCTGAACGCTCACGCAGATGGTCTAGATAAGCGATCAGAGGAACTGATCCGCTCGTTGATACTCGTTTAAATGGGTGCATTCATTTGAACGGCGGGCAGCCTTCTGCACGAGTGCTGCACTGCAATCAGCCATAACTTCACGAAGGGCTGGACAATTCGAATGCACCACGGATCCAGGTTCATTTCCAGGAGTTTCTCACTAAACTCGCCAGAGGGAACTCTGGCGCTGCGATCGTTCATCGTCCGTGGGAATTACGGTATAGATGGACTTGCTTAAGCTTCCTGCTTTGTAGGCTTCGACATTGGTGGTTTATTCACGACGCTTTGTTGGCCCAGAACTTCGAAGAAGTACATTTGAAGTGCTGATGGCAAAAGAAAGCTCAAATGGACAGAAAGCTGATCGAGTTGGTAAGGATTCATAATGCAAAGAACAGGCTTGCGAAACACTGACACAAGGAGAGAGAAGTGCACAGCACGAACGGCGACTATCAACTCCAAGCATTCGAAAGACCTAAAAAACGGAATAGCCATGTCGTGTCTAACGTCATCATCCCTAATAAAATCATGTGTGCACCAGTGGCACAATAGCATTAATGCGCAGGTCGAGCGCCTTTTAGAAGCAGGTTACCCTAGCTTAGCTCTAGCCGCAGTAGCTGAACGTCTAAAGAAGTCGAGTTCGACCGGAACGCTTTCCGTAGCAGACAGTGACATTAACAAGAAAAGAGTCGCGAGTATTCCGTATATCCACACAGTTTCGCACAGGCTTAAGAAAGGGGAAAATAGATATGGGGTTAACGTTGTGTTTACGGCCCCCAATAAGTTAGGTAGGATTTGCGCTGCCGAGCACAGAAAAAATAAGCTGCTGCAAGGAAAAAAGCGAACAGATATCTGTCAGGTAAAGCACACTGCCAACAATAATTTTCCCGACTGTCGCATTGGTGTCCTTTTAGCTTTGGTGTCCTTTTAGGATTCCGCATTGGTGTCCTTTTAGGATTCCTTTTAGCTGCGGACGTTTCGTAGGGCAAACAGCGCGTTGTATTAATCAGAGATTAATTGACCATGGAAGGCCGCTATCAAGTGGAACGCCGTCTAATCTATCTTTGCACTGCCAGGTCTGTAGCTGCACGCCCGAGTTAGACGAACGCGAGATTATGTACAGGCATAAGAATGAAGAAACGCGGTTAATGGTCGAGGTCTGGCATATCAGTATTAGTGGAAGCGCATGCGTGAGTCAACCGCCTATTAGCTTAAACAGAGAAGAGAGAGAATGCCTTGGCAGTTGTCTCTCGTGCAGACCAGCACGTGTAACCGTTTGATGATGATTTGGGGGGTTCAACGTCCCAAAACCAGCTCTGATTATGAGAGACGCCGTAGTGGAGGGCTCCGGAAATTTCGACCACCTGGTGTTCTTTGACGTGCACTGACATCGCACAGCACACGGGCCTCAACATTTCGCCTCCATCGAAATGCAGCCGCCGCAGCCGGGATTGGATCCCGCGACCCTCGGATCAGCAGCCGAGTACCGTAGCCACTAGACCACCGTGGCGGGGCCGTGTAACCATTTGACAGGTGGTGCTACCATTCCTGAGCATTAGCAGATAAGTTGCGTGTCTTCTTTCTTTTTTTTTTTTTTCGTCTCTGTGCTCTACTTTTCGTTTCGCTCGCCTGCCCTTTGCACTATGAATGCAAAGTAAAGCTATTGCGAAGTGTAACCCAATATTCTGTTGAAGATTACGACGTGCAGAGGCACATGCGTTTTTCTGAGACGATCACTTTCGCCGGCAGTGTCGCCTTGCGTGACGTAGAGTATGGCGTGTCCGACGGCTTGAGCAAGTACCCCTGCTCGCTTTTTCTCAACCAGCCAATCAGCGCGCGCAGAAAGCGATATTATGGCGTTATCTCCAAGTCAGTGTATACGGCCCCAAGAGGGCTACCTTTTTAGGGGCGAAAGCACCTTAAGACCTCACAATGTCCGTCCGTCCGCCGTAGTCTGCAGTCGAAGCACAGCTATGGGCCGATCCTGGAGGCAGTGCACCCAGACAGTGTCGTCTGCTGTCGCGAGAGAGAGAGCGAACGGAGCGCGCTATGGTAACGCCCTTTCTTCGATGAACGCTGTACCAGGTCGCAACGAACGAGAGCGCGCCCTCCCCCGCGATAGACAACGCCGACGCGGGCAGCGTCTGCTAGCGGGTTTCTTGATTGAAAAAAAAAATGGGGTCGATCCCTCTGTCATAGTAATCGGTATAACACGAAAGTGAAACCTGTCTTCGCGAAGATGTGAAGTGCATAAGCAACAATCTGACGAATCGAGGGGCGGGAGATGACTAAACCTGAAATACGGCAATACGTATATAACCTGAAACTCGTTTCCCAGAGGAAACACGCCACAACCAACAGGCAGTCGTGCATCGACCTAGCCTTTGCCAACTTTCCTCTGCAACTCCTTGACGAAGAACCGCTCGACCTCGTCTTCAGCGACCACCGAGCCATTATACTAAAGGGCAACAGGATTCCAAGACTTTATCAACAACAACAATAAACATCATAATTGTTTAATTGTCATTTCACTGATAATTCACGATTCGATGCATTGTGCTTCGCCCTATAATCAGCATTCACTTAGGGAATATGCACTAATTTTTTAAAGCAGAGCCATATACACTAACTATCACTCTATGCTTCTTTTGTAATGCTACGCACGTTCAGTCCTGTGTGAGCAGTATATACGACTGGTCGCCATGAACAATATTGTAACCATGGTAACATCGACAAAAGTTAAAACGTGGCTCTCACCCATGACTCAACCACGCGCATTACTTTGTTACTGTGTGAGTGAAATAAGAAAAATGCATTGGGAGCCGCAAAAGTTCGATTTTAAGGCAACTCTGGGTCTACTTGGGGGTTTTGAGGTTTATGCTTACGTTCGTGTGCGTTATCGTTTGCGTTAAAGTAGAGGCTCTATTTATTTTTACTTTCTCTCTGGCGCTTGGCGAATAGAATGTAGAGCAAATATTGGAAATAACGCCACATGGTTACTTTAATTACCCCGTATTTCTTGTCGCGTATGGCAGCTTTAACTCCCCTGATTTAAGAAGTGCGTGATAGTGGAGTAAAAGTTTGACGAGAGCCACATACGCATGGCAGTTACACTCAACCAATCAGCTTGCTTTGTTGCCCCGCTGACACAGATAAAATGTCGTTTCCTGCAAAATTCCAGCGAAGCTGAATAGGAGGAGGCCATCAGAAGCGCGATGCTCCGAAAGCAAGCCCAAGCTATCCAGAGGGCCCACGAAAGGGCGGAGCGTCATGGCGCTCTGACCTCCACGTGGGTGCGGCCAGCGGTTACAATGGGAATCCTTACGTAGCTCTTCATGATTCATTAAAGTTCATTGTCTGTCTGTCTGTCTGTCTGTCTGTCTGTCTGTCTGTCTGTCTGTCTGTCTGTCTGTCTGTCTGTCTGTCTGTCTCTCCTGCAAAATGTGGGAAAATAAAGTTCTATGACGTTATTCCATTTCACGCTTTTCGTTCGTTTACAGTGGACGTGGGGCCTATGCTCCAACGTTTATATGAAAGCAGCGAGCGCTAGCGGCCCTCCATCGAGCGAAAAATAAGGCTACAATACATTTTGAGATATGTTCGAACTAGGATGCCTCTTTAGAGAGAAAAACCCGTGTCGTTCGTACAAATGTTCTTATTAGGTATCAACTACAGCGGTTATAAGGGAGGCTTCAGATTGAGCGTTTTAGCAGTTGTATATGGCTAGTGATTATGTCCGTTTGTGTGCAGAAACCCCTAGTGCCCTCTAGGGAGCAGTGGAAGAATTGCCGTGTATTGAAAGTGCTTGAATAATTAAAGTGGAACCTCTGGCAGCCTCTATGATGTGATAGAAGAAAGCAATGCATTATAGTGAAAAGTTATGTCTACCCAAGACGAAATGCTGAAGCTAATTAAGGCTCAAGACCGGACCTCTCGAACCCTGGTGGTCCAGAGGGGTCGCGAGAGGACCGTCAGGTTTGACCTGATGGTCCCCGAGAAGACCTAGCCGGGTAAACTTGAATTCGCTCGTGTCTATGGTTGACAAAATAATGTTATTACACTCACTCACTCACTCACTCACTCACTCACTCACTCACTCACTCACTCACTCACTCAACCGATGTTACCGGTGGCCTGTGCAAGCTGGCTTTCCCACAGCGTTTTATTAAGAGAAGCCTACTCCTAACCTCGCTGGCGGTGTCGTCGATATGTTGCGTTCGGCACACTGGTTTGAACATTGATGGGCGCGTTCACAAACTGGCCTCCATCATGTCACGTTAGCGTCGTGCGCTAAAGAGCTTCGCTGCTCATTAAATTTCATAAAGTGGGATGGCTCCTATGTTTTGTTTTGGTTCTTTTCTTCATTTCATTCATTTCTGTGGTATTGCGTCCTAGTTTGGTTGTTCTGTATGCAGGTATAAAGTACCGTTGGATGACAAAGCCACCTCGAGGCGGTCGTCCCCACTCAATCCCGCCTCTTCACCTTATTTTCATGGTGAAGACATGCATACCGTCCTTCTTCTGCCGCCATTTCGCGAGTACAGAGCGATCTGTCATTCTACTGTTGTGCTGGTGTGTAGGTTCGCGCTGGACTCCGAACGCCGGATGTGCTTTTGACGAGGAAGTGAGAGTTGTCCGGTCTTTTGGGGGGATCCCAACGGGTTTCCTTTTTTTTAGTATTGTGAATATGCGCCGCATGTTGCACCTAAGCTTCAGAGCTTTGCCGCGATGCGGGAAACACCTTCACAATGTTGAAAAAAAAAATCTTGTTGAGACCCTTCAGGAAAACACGAAATCAGCTTCCGTGTGGTTGCAATCGACATCAAAAGGAATGAGCTTCGAGGAGCTGAATAAGTTCGCAATCTCAGCAACTTCGTATGTAAAACACGGGCAAGGTGTTCTTCATCGTTGCATCGCTCACCTTGGACGTTTTCAAGGAACTGTTACGGTAACAACAACAAAACTAGACTTTCTTAGTTAGCTGCGCTTTGTGAACCAATCCTCGAAAGTGCAGTGTGCCTATACTTCATGCGAAATCAGCCTGACATTTTCGAGTGCCGAGCCTGCAGTCTCAGCAATTCTCTGTCGCAATTTAGCGTGATAACCAGCTGCAGTTAGGAGGCCATTTTAAAATGGACAAATACGCTCGTCCTCAGGCAGTGGAAAGCTCCGCATTCAGCTGGAACAGCTCGCATCCGCAGACCTGCTGCAGCTGAAGATATGTACTGAAGCTAATCTGACATTCTGACTTATACACGAGAGGTGCAGGCGCACGTACAGACACACAAACAAAATGTTGGTTCTCCTGTAATCTACAATGGATATAAGCACGAAATGAGTACAAAGCAGAACTCAACCTCTTTGCAAGTCTCGCGTCCTCCGAACGCCACCCACTCTGCACCGAACGCTGCCGAGGTGGTCACGCAGCGTGGCGCCATCTATCAAAGGAAGCGGCGCAATACCCGCGCCGTGAAACTCACGGACCGCTGCCGCTGAAAAGAGCAGAAGCAACCCTGTCTGTCTCGGCGCCAAAAAATGACAGTCAACTGCACGGTGCCCTGTATCTGCCTTTGGAACGTCGTTATTGTTGCAAATGATAAATACTTCATTGTACTATAGAAGTTTAAACTTTCAGTGATATTGTGAACAAACATTAAGAGGAAATCAGATTTAAAACAAGCAAAAAAAAAAAAGCTTATTCGTATATTAAGCAGTTTATGTAATGCAGTCTTGCACGAAAGGCTGGGGCGAAACTGCTTAAGCTAGTCTTATCATGAAATATGTGTCTCACGAAATATACTCTTGAAATGGCCTTGCCTAGCGATCGAGCGACACTACATCTACCAGCATAACCTTGTATGGCCTCGACATCACGCTTTATTACGTAATATGACGTCGCAACACGTGACCGGAAGAAGTTAAACATGATGACGATGATGATGTAATAATAATAATAATAATAATAATAATAATAATAATAATAATAATAATAATCGATCAGGCACGCTGTGATCTGCAACGTTACTAGAATAAACTCAGTTTAAAAGCTCCGCCGGAGAGGCGGTCCGCGTGGCGGTCGCGAGAACTAGTGGCGCTGTAGTCACGTCTTGCGCTTGCCATTGGCGCTCGCCACCGGCGCTTGTTGTAACGGCGCAGTCGACGTGCACGTGCGTTGCAGCAACTGGTACAGTAGCGCACCCAGGATCTCTGCCAGGGGTTCGATTTTTCACAAAGGGCCAGGCACGCGATTACACAGTTGTTGCGTGTGAAAAAAAAGTAAATAAAATGCCAAATAATAGTAACATCAATGACGATGATTATTTTTATTATTTTTTTCGGCGTTTTGCACAGAAATTAGCGCCACATTCTTCTAGGACATAGGAGCAGTTATAAGGGGGGAGGGGGTTAGGCCGGCTTTAGGGGGGGTTACAACCCCGAACCCTCCCCTCCCCCGTCGGTGCGCCACTGAACTGGTACGCTTTGTTCACTCGTAATGTTTGGAACTGTTTTTTTTTTTTGCTTTTTTTGCCAATGCGAAGTGCCTTGGATGAAGACACATGCGTCGTGTACGACGCCTAGCGAGGAGCCACGGGATCATTTACGCGCATTATGCCGACTTGCTTTGCGCCGGGGTGCAAGATCGGGGTGCATCGTTGCAGACACCGCAACGATGACCCCGGTTCACGCCCCTTCGGACCACCAAAAGGCCCTACGGAATTCAGGAGGTGGGAGCAAGCTTAACATCGCAAAGTTGAAAGCCCACTCCGAAATGCAAACACTGTGACCTTCTTTTTGAGCACGGCAATATTATAGAACGCTACTTTCACGGTTTTGCTGGGCAATAAGTTTTGATCCCTCGGAGAAAATGGGAGCTAGCGCTTGGTACGCTTGTTCGCAGCACTTCCACCCCATATATATATATAAGCCAAAATGTTCAGGGTCAAGGCGCAAATACCAGAAAAAACGCATGGCGTCCCGCGAAAGCCCTGTGCCCAGCTCGTCGACGGAGGAGCCGTCAGAAGTAGAACAGTAAGACGAACGACAAGCGATTACCAACACTGCGGACACTGAATTGCCCTCGCATCACATTCACATTCGATCACTTGTCAGCTGTCGCGCTACGTTCAAAGCAATGGCTTTTTGAGTGTTTTTACGACGAGGTAGCGAACAGTAGGTGCGGAATATTTTACACTCGCCGGCTTGTGAACGGGTTGTGCAAAAAGCAGCTGTAGTTGATGAGCAGCTGAACTGCACAGTGAACAGCTACATAAAGCGAACAGTCTAAGCTGTGCTGCGGGAATGGAACATCTACTCTGCGAAGTTCACGGATAGCGACAGAGTACGCACAAAAATCTGCTTGCTTTTCACGTTACGCCAGATCTGTCCGAATTGTTTGAGACACCGTAGAAAGGAGCTACTGCAGACGCCAGCGAAGGCAACCGATAAGAATTTTAAGATGAAGAATCTCAGAAGAACGTTTCTTAGGGCCACAGCAGCTCGCGAGAAGCAGGAGAAACAAATCATGGAACTGAAAGGAGTGATAGAAACGACCTCGGAGGAGAGTGCCTGAACAAGCAGCTGGACTGCCTCCCACCGCTCGAAAAGGTGGCGGTTGTAAATGCATTTCGCAAAATCAAAGCAAAAGCACCGTGTGGAATGCAGAATGGTTGCTTAACTGCATGCTTGTACGAATCGCCAGCCCACGGGCCTAAAGGCTGCTGATAGACCTGAATATGCTACCACTGCCAACCACAAACCGGCTGGCACAAATACTGGAGGCCATTTAATATAAATATGGATTTGAAGCCGTCTGTCTGGAATACATAAAATGTCAAATGAGCAAGCAGCTTGGGGACGCTTCTTATCGATGAAATGAAGCTTAGGCATTCTTACGAGTTCAACAAGCCTACCTACAAAATAGACGGCTTTGTTGATTACAGTGGGATCGCGAAGGAGGGCACAGCTGCTAGCTAGCCGACCATGCGTTGGTGGTTATATTCGTGCCATGTTTGAAGGATGAGTACAGTCTATAGCAAGTTTTGTCACAAAGGTCGCCGCACCTGGCCGTGTGTTGGCCGAGCTTGTGCTCGAAGCCGTTTTGCAGCTGCACGAGTACGGTGCGGCCGTTATTGCCGCGGTAAGCGACGGTGCCGGGATTAACAAGTTCAGGTGGTAGCAGTTTGGCGTTAATGGTGCCATTTCAGAGACCAGGCATAAAAATTCAACACCCGTGCAATCCAATGAGCAATGCATGCGGGTCGAATCATACAGACGACCTTATGCATACCCACTTAAGTAGTGCACAAATGGGATGTGGGAACGTCGACTGGACGGACGATAAATGTTTAACTTTCGCAATAGCACTACTAGAAATATGCCGTGCGAAATGCGCGGTGGACCGCCGCTGGGCTCCGTCGTAGCAGACGACGCGCCGAGAGTAGCGGAAGACGCGACTGCAGCGCCGCAAGTTCACGCGACCGCCGTTTGGACCACCCTCCTCCGCTGGCGGAGATACGGAGCTGCGAAACTGAGTTTGTTCTAGTAACGTTGGTGATCTGTCCTTGCGCTACCTATAGCATAAGCTGCGTAGTACATTTCTTTTTAAACTTTTGACTGGATGCCCGGATGTTCTCATTCGACTGTTCAGACTACGGCTCTGGCTTTCACCTCAAGGACACTTGAGGGTCGCCCACAACGGAAGTTGTGGGCGACCTTCAAGCATTCGATGCTTTAAAAAAATACATAGCAGAGGAGGAGGAAGCGTACGCATCTATCCTGTGATTCTTATCATAGGATGTGATAAGCAGTCAGCGTTCAGGGGCCAGTGCGTACTACCTCGGAAAGCTCGGAGCCCTGCAGGACTGCACCAGCGTCCGAAGTTGGGGTGGCAATGAAAGTCAGCAGCGTCGAGTTTCCGAATCAATCCTCCGCAATGGGCTGTTCCCTGATGCACGAGGAGCATAAGGGAGTCACACTGGATGGTCGAGACCGGTGGGGCAACACACACACACACACACAGGCATGCGCAGCATTCATATAAGGAATGCGCTCTTCGTTGTTCTTAGTAGTCCCTGCGAGTTTACTCTTTACTTTTCTATCACATTTCTACGCCGTGAGTCAGCTGATGGAGCGAACTGCGATAGGTTAATTTCAGTTTGTGTGGTATGCCCAGAAACGGAAAAGAAAAGAAAATGAAAAGATGAAGAACAAGAAGAAGGAGAAGAAATGGCTGGACGTCGGAGTAAACGCCTCAACAAAACTGACAGCGTCCGCGTATGAGTGTTGCACTGGAGGCTTTGTTACTTTAGAGCGGTTAGTGGCTCATAACGCAAGCTCAGCGCTGTACTGGTCTGAACACGATCAAGAACTCGAGGCTGGCTGAGTGACAGAAGGAAGGGAGGAGCGTTAGGGAGAAATCATGTGAAGAGTGAAGTAAAAAGTGAAGGTGAAAAAAAATGTGACGGGAACAAATGAAGAACGTAGAACAAACGTGGGAGCACGTGTGCAGCAAAAATAAGGCAGCGAAAATGTTTAAAAAAAAAGAAAAAAAAAGTGCGAGAAAGAAAATGCGCGACCTCCCGTCGTCACCCCGCTGTTCGTGAGCCACCGCAAGCGAAAACGGGCTTGCGTTGCTAACAATGAGTACCGACGCATGGAGGGGAGGAATGCGAATTCCAATGAGGCAAGGGACACAAGCGCCAGCGCCAATCAAGGAGAAAGGTAGTGCGAGGAAGTGGCTTTAGCGGGGGAAGTTACAATGGGGAGCAGGAAGCGCTAGAGGTTGGGAGGGAAATGAAGGCGAATTTGGAAATGAGCGTACCGGTTCGCGAAGCGGGCAATTAACTGTGCGAGAAGCACACCTAGCGAAGAATGAACGCGCGTGTGGTGGAAATGCTCGTTAAGGTCGCGAGACAGTTACAATGAGGCGCCCGCAGGTGATCTGGAAGTGAACACGTACAAAGAGGCGCTTATTGTAGGGACGCGCTTTGTAAAGACCTGGGACGAAGAAAGGAGTTGCAAATAGCTCCGCATTCTTGATCGCGAGGAATATCTAGACGGGGAAATACAAGGTAGCTATAGCTTGTATATCGCAGAATGCTTATCAAACCGTCGTCGCAGTGAGGTGCCATTTGAGCATTTTTCCCCCTTCAGGAAGTGTGACGGGCATCAGAGTTAATGAGGTTACCCATGAGAATCTCTTCTGAGAGTTCATGTACTCTTTAGTACACGAATCTATGGGGCGACTACACCAGCTCTGCAATTGTCCGTCAAATGCACTGGATCGGGCAGAAAACCACGGAGAAAATAAACCATTACAAACTCTGTGTTTTCTCTGATTGCGGTCGTAACATTTATCCTACTAAGTACACCATGCACAACTCACTTGCCCCCAGCAAATTACATATGACGCTTTACCATACCTGCGCCCAAAACTTTACCTACGGAACTTTGTGCTGGAGAAGTGCTTTCGACATATTGCGTACAAAGCAACAAAAGATCATTGACACTAACGGAGCTATCGCAAGGGAATCTCTATTTTTTATGCATTGCCAACATGAACAGTGCGTGATGTTTTATTAAATGTTCCTGCAGATGAACCGTCTATCCCACAGCGCTATCGCGCCGAAGGAAACTGGGTGTTCCAAAAGACTGGAAAAATTTTAGTTGATATGTGTAGGTTAAGTGCCCACCGAGACATAATGTATACGGCTTTGAGAAATACGCTGTTTCCTTGAAATAAAATGTTAACAACACCCCTGATCCCTTTGCATAAAATACTAACACAAGCCTTTCTAATGATGGGACCATAAGTAAAGTGTTGGCAAATACCTTGATAGAGATTATTTTCGCTAAACGTCCACGATGTGATGCCTTGTCAAAGCATCCGATGTAGGGGTAGCGAACTGGTTCGAACTAGATTAGGATTCCTGGGATTTCGTCAAGCCGTTGGCTCTTAACGTAGGGGCTATTAAAGGTCAAAGAAATAGCAGTGAATGACAATGAGAGATTCGATGGTGGTTGTATTTCCGCGGAAAGTTCATTCACTTAACTACCCCGCCGCAGTGAGCTACAGGCTATGGCACGCAGCTATTAGCTTGAACATCGCGATTTAGTGTCCAGGTCGCGGTTGCCACGTTTTCATGGAGGCGAAATGCTAGAGGTCTTCGTACTGGGCGCTGTCATAGCCCGTTAAAGGACTCCAAGTGGTCAAAGTTTCTGAGGCTCTCTACTACGCCGTCTCTCATAACAAGCTTCTTCATCATTATCTCTTGTGGGTTCTCATCTAGAGGTCGAGATGTGCCTTGGGATGAGCCGCTCTCCGCCGCCTCAAGTCTTAATGAAACAGCAATATTACCACAGCTTCACAATATCTCGGGCTCTGCACTTAAAACCCAAGAAATATTTCTATCCCCACAAATTTATGATCGCCACCGCTATGGCTGCCGCATATTGCTGTTCCTCGACTGCTTTAAATTTTCCACGGCCTTGTCACACATGGCACCTTAAACAAAATATGTTGTACTAGGATAACGCTCTTTAACTTCCCTCGACGTTCTCAGGTGCCGCTAATCATGCAGACATAAGCTCGATCCTCTGGAAACTCGTCATTGTATGGTGTTGCAGAAATTCTATGATTCGAACCATCAGCTATATTGTATGATGTAATCCAGCACAAAAACAGATCTGATGTCTACGCCGGAGATTTCGTCATGCCGGGGGGCAGAAACTTCGGCACTCATTTGGACAAACCAGTCTTCATACCTGTACTGAGCTAGTAACAGTCAGCAATATTGTGGATGGACAACCACAAATCACGCTATGAACGTTCTCTAATGGACATGCGAAATTTTTACAGCTTGGATTTCCTTCGAATCCGGTTACGTACAGTAGGCGTGGCCTAGGTCCGAGAACTGCTATTTTACGGCGACGAAAACGCCATTTAGGGCATGGAGCGAACAAATGGACGTGGGAAAGGCATGTAATGAGAAGGAAAAATAAAAGCTGGTAATTAAGGATAACCGAGTGCATCCTTAAGAAGGCAGTTCGTGACAGGGGCTGTTAGAAAGTTATCTGAGCAGGTGGGACCATCAAGCCTGCGGGGTAACGTGTTCGCATGTACGACAGAACTAGGCCGATTACGTAAATGTGCAAGTCATTGCTGCTATAGAGGAGGCGTAGACAGCCTGGTGATGGTGGTGGCGGTGGTCGGGGTGATGATTATCATGATGATGATGATGATATTTTTGAACTTGCATGAGTTTAACTAAAGTATTCCAGGCCAGAATACAACAAGAATAGCCGAGAGATGCTAAGTGGCAGCCTCAGATGTTGGGGCGAAAGTCGCTACATCGTCTAATAGCAAAGGCTTCAACTTAAAGGCCTGTAGGAAACTTACCGTCATTCTCACGATCGTTGCTGGCCTATAGTTGATTTCGAAAAT
>JABSTT010000083.1:0-100001 GCA_013339685.2 Hyalomma asiaticum | reverse complement strand
TGATGGCACACGAACGCACGAGTCCGTCTCGTCCTTTAAATGTTTCGGTGATACGGGCAATCTTCCACATGTGCCTAGGGATGCTCTCGTCGTGCACCATCACCACGTCGTCCACCGCCAAAGGAGCTGCTGGTTGAATTGACGTCGAGTGGTGCGCTGATCTCAGCTGCAACAAATATTCGCATTGCCATCTTTTCCAGAAAGAGTCCATCAGCGACCGCCGGTATTTCCATCGACGGTTGATATCAGCAGCGGTGGCAGAAGGTACCTGGCAAGGTTTTAGCTCCGGCAACGCAATCAGCCTCTTACCAGTCAACAGGTGGGATGGGCTAAGGACATCTGGTTCTCCCGGGTCGTCTGCGATGTAGGTCAGGGGTCGGGAGTTGATCGCGGCCTCTACGTCAGCCAGCACGGTCACCATTTCTTCAAACGAAAGGCTTTGACGCCCCAAAATTTTACGTAAGGACACCTTTACTGATCTGACCATGCGTTCCCACCAGCCTCCCCACCAGGCAGCCCTCTCGACAATGAACTTCCACATCACCTGTTGCCCGCTGCAGTAGTCCTGAACCTGCCGACTATGCAAAATATTCCCCATGCCCTGCAAGTCCTTGGAGGCCCGTTTGAACGTAGATGCATTGTCGCTGTAGATAATCGATGGTATTCCTCTCCGAGCGGCAAATCTCCGCAGCGCGAGCAAGAAGCATTCCGTTGTGAGGTTAGAAACTAACTCCAGATGTACTGCTCTCGTTGTGGCACAGGTGAAGAGCGCGATGTAACTCTTAGCGCTGTTACTCTTGGCCTTCGTATACAGTGGGCCAGCAAAATCAATGCCCACAACCTGAAACGGGTGATTACTTTCCAATCTGTCGCGTGGGAGTGGTGCTGTGGGCACAGTGACCGGCTTGAGCTTGTTACGGACGCAGACTTGACACCGGGCGATGACTCCTTTTGCCACCTGCCGGGCACCTGGGATCCAGAAGGACTCGCGCAGTTCAGTCAGCGTCGCCTGCACTCCCCCATGTAACGTCCGCAAGTGACTTGCAACGACTATCAGCCTTGTGACGGCGTTGTCCCTTGGAAGCAGGATGGGATGTGTAATCTCCTCAGGCAGGAATGAAAACTGCAGCCGACCTCTCACGTGAAGCAGCCCGTCGGAGGCAATGTATGGCCGCAAGTGGGCGATCTTTGAATTATTAGGTATATTCTTCCCTTTTGAGAGTTCCCCCATTTCTTGGTCAAAACCCTCTATCTGGGCGTTCATTATCCATAGAGTTCCGGCATCGTGAAGCTCCTTTGCAGTGAGGTATGCCGGGCGAGCTTCTTGTTTTCGTTGACAACGTCTAACGAACCTGAGGACCCACGCCGTTACCCTGACGAGGCGGGTGTAACTGCTGAAGTCGTCTGGCCTTAGTATATGATCCCTAGGGTCGGTGATAAGCAGCTGGGTCGCTTCCATCTTTCGTTCTTCCTGCGCCAGTTCTTTACTGCAGTTGGCGTACGTTTCAGCCACTGGCCAACACTTGGATTCCCCAGCCAGCCAACTGGGCCCGTGCCACCAAAGAGTACTAGCAAGCAGTGCCTCCGCCTTCATTCCCCGCGTGATATAATCCGCAGGATTATCTCTCCCAGGGCAGTGCTGCCAGCTTTCTGGTTTGGTGGCCGATTGGATCTCCACTACACGGTTTTGCACGAACGGCTTCCAGTTCTTGGCAGTGCTGCGAATCCAGTGCAGTGTGATTGTCGAGTCTGACCAGAAATAATTAGCCATTGGCAGGTTTATCGCGCTCTGCAGGTAAGTAGCCATGCGAGCCCCAATCAATCCAGCCATCAATTCCAGTCTGGGCAGGGACAAAGCCTTTAAAGGGGCTAGGCGTGACTTTGCGAAAATGAGATTGACGCTCACCGCTCCGTCGTCGCCCGCGATCCGCAGGTAAGCACAAGCGCCATAAGCGTTGGGGCTGGCGTCACAAAATACGTGCAGCTGGCAGGTGCCTGTCTGGTCTGGCCCGACGAACCGGGGAAATCGCAGATGGCTCAAATTCGCCAGTTCAGAGCACGAACTCCTCCACTCCGTTGCCACGTCACATGGCAAGGGGTCGTCCCAGCCAACACCTGTTTCCCAGAGCTTCTGAAAGAGTACCTTCGCACGGATTACAAACGGTCCAATAAGGCCCAGAGGATCGAAAATTCGAGCAGCGGCCTGTAATAGCGCACGTTTTGAAGTGCCTTCCGTGCTCACGGCATTGATTACGCTTGTGAGCGACACGCTCATCTCATCAGTCAGAGGTGTCCATTCGAGTCCCAGAACCTTTCGAGAATAATCTGGCAAACCTTGCTCGTCGTTCCGAAGTGCCGCCCGAACTTCGTCAGAGTTAGACGCCCATTTTCTTAAACGCATTCCCGCCTCTGCCATTATGGTGTTTGCTTCATTAGCAATTCTCACAGCTTCATGCGCTGTCACCGCTCCCGTCACAAGGTCGTCCACGTAAAATGAATCCCTCAGTAGCTGCACTGTTTCCTGTAGACTTTCGCCTTGATGAGCAAGATGATGGAGAATGGTGACCGTCAATAGATAGGGACTTGCTGTCGTGCCGAACGGGACTCTGGTCATTCTCCATTCCTGTATGTCCGGCAAAACTTCGGTGTCGACCGGTGGAACGCTATACCACAGGAACCTCAGCGCATCTCTGTCTTGAGGTCGGACGCTAATCTGAAGGAATGCCTTCTCTATATCTGCGATGAGGGCAACCCTGTGGATACGAAACTGCAGCAGTATGCGAGCCAAGTCGTTGATAAGTTTAGGCCCTTTATCTAAATGGTCGTTCAAGGACAATTTCCCTGGCGCATGCGAAGAACAGTCAAACACAACACGCAGCCTCGTAGTGGAGGACTCGTCTCTCATGACGGGTTGGTGAGGCATGTAGTACACAGGGCCGCATTGTGAATTGTCACACACCTCCTCTGCATGTCCAGCCTCCATGTAGTTCCGTATTGCAGTGTCGTACTGATGCAGAAAATCTCGATTGCGAGCCAAACGTTTCCTTAAACTTCTGAGTCGTTGCAGAGCTGTTTCCTTGTTGTCTTCCAACTCTTCGGATCTGTCTTTCCAGGGCAGGGCAACTTCGTAACGGGCACCCTTCTTCTCTATGTTTTCATCGGCGAACAGCTCCCATCTCTTCCCTTTTTCCGCCTCATCGATGACGCCAATTGCTTCTAGTTCCCAAAACTTTTCTAGCGGGATCGTCGTCTCCTCTATAGCTCTTAAAGCTATCCGAAGCACGCATACATTAGCCGTAGACGTCAGGTCACTGGTGATACCAAAGGGACCCTGAAAGGTCCATCCAAACCACGTGTTGATAGCCACCAGGCTGTCATTGTCTTTGCAGCGTCTGACCTCTCCGGTGAGGCACTTCCACATATGGTCAGATCCTATCAACAGGGAAATGCCAGGTACCGCCGGCATACCACTGTACAACGGCTTGTCGGCCACGGCGCATCCACTCTTTTCAATCTCCCGTACAAAGGCATGCTCCACCGGCACATGCACTATGTCCTTGCATATGAAAGGGACTTCGACAGCATCCATGGTCACTTCCGTTTCATCCGAAGTGCTTCGGAGGCGCAGCTCAACAATACGGCACTTTTGGACCCTTGTGCGTTCCTGGCCGAATGTGTTGACGTGAAAATTACAGTGCCCCACAACATTTAGGTTCAGAGTTTTGGCCACATCTTCTCGGATAAATGTTCTCTGGCTACCGCCGTCTAAAACCCCCCTGATATAGCCATACTGCTTTTCTCCCACAGCCCAAGTTAGGAAGCTCTGCAAAGCCACTTCCTCGCTTGCTCCTTTACCCGTGGCTGCATGCATGCTGGAGGTGTCAATTCCTTCAGGTTCCGTGTTATATCCTTTTGCCCAGTTCGGGTCACACATAGAAGTAGCGTGTCGACGATTACAATTCTCGCAGCTTATCTTTCTCCAGCACTCTTTCGCCTGATGCCCCCGCCTCGTGCAGCGAAAACATCTCCTCGCTTTTGCTAGCTTGTCTGTCTTTTCTTCTCTCTTGAGGGGGACTCCGCAGTCCTCAGTCCGGTGCCCCGCCTCCCCACAAAAGAAGCACTGCTCACCCTCCTGTTGACTGTAGAGCACCGCGGCACTTGCGGTTTTGGAGGCCTGGCGGGTGATAAATACGCCGTTTCGACTTTTTGTTTCCTTCGGAGGGGCGTCCTGCTTGCACCGTTCTCTGCTCTCCGTTTCTACGAGCATGAACTCGAGGAGCTCTGACAGCCTTCCTTCCGCACCAGCAGCCATTACGGTCGAAGAAGAGGTGGAGGAGGATCCATTGGCAGCTGCGTTCCCTCTGCTTGTTCTGCTTTCCTGCCGATGGAAATCTACCACCATGTCTCTAGGCAGCGCCGTGAGGATGATATCACACAGCATGGCGGAGTACGTGGAAGGGCTTATTCCCAGGCCGCGTAGGCCTCGGATGTGCGTTTGTACGTGGTCAAACATGCGACGCAGACCGCAAACATCGCCTGAAGATGACACCTGTGGCAATGAGCGCAACCGCGATAAATGTTCCTGCTCCAATTTTCCTGTGTCGCCGAATCTTCTTTGCAAAATTTCCACAGCATCATTGTAGCATGCCTCTGTTGCTTGCAACCCTTGTACAGCTGACATGGCTACACCAGATAGGAGCGACTTTAGATAATGGAATTTTTCCGTTTTCGAAAGTCCGTCGTTTTCATGCACTGCTTCCCTGAAGCACTCCCAGAACGACTGCCATGTCGATAGCTCACCACAGAATGTCTCCAGTCGTAGCTTCGGCAGTTTCAACCCAGGTCGTTGTGGTCTGCTTGCGGGTTGACTCTGCGCTGGTTCAGGAGCGGTCGTTGTGGCACCCTGTGGTGATGGCAGCAGCAGTCGCGCAGCGGCTATCCTTGCCTGGAGTAGCCCGATGATACGGTGTGCCCGATCATCGTACTGCGTCACCTCGGTGTATTCACCTTCGAAGGCGTCAGCAGCGATGTGCACTTCCATTTCCTCGTTCAACTTCCGCAGCTCTCCGTTGCTGATTTCAAGACGGTGGAGAATCGCTGCCAGTTCTTCCGCATCAGCCGTCTCCAGCGCCGCTGTCGCCTCATTGATGATCACGGTGTTCTGGCGGCGTCGCACCGTCCTCTTTGCCTTTATCTTTTCCATGTCGTCCCTATTGATACTGGCTTCACTTCTATCGGCTATATCCCGGGTTTCGGCACCATGTTATGTTTTGTACGAAAAACTGCTTTAAACTCTAAAGAAGGAAGCCAGACACGACATTTAGTGAAAAATGAAAGAGAGCTATATTCCAGTATAAGTACACGTCTTCTTTGGTCGACGGTTCGACCGATTCTGCCCGTCACCAGCGTCGCTCCTCTTCCGAGAATTGCCGTTGACCGTGGGTGGGCGCAGCAGAGTCCCTCTCGCCCTGTCTTCCTCGAAAACACCGGGGGGAGAACCCCCGTTTGAGCCCTCGCAGGCCTCGGACTCCCAAGGTCACCTCGTCACTACATCAGCGGAGAAGGGAGGCTGCGCTGCGTGGTTTTTCTTTGCTCAGATCGCTGCACTTTTTTCTACAAAGGACAACACTTAAAAGAGCGGTGGGACGCAGCTCTACGCACCCTCTCATTTTAAGAGCAGCTATGGGCAGTCCAATGGGCCCGAGAAGCGGCCGAAAAGCTATCGCTTTCTGTCCCAACGGCGACAGAAAGGGAGTTTTCTGTCCCGCTTCAGAAAACTAGCGCAACCTAATGGACTTGCATAAACTCCTTCCATCCATTCATCCATTGCGCTGTCTCCTCCTTTCTTTCATTCTCGCCCAAACACTATCTATCTGTGGTGGATAAACTATACTGTACAAGGCTATGGCATGGTTTACTCTGTCCCCTTCTCCTCTCCTTACTCCTAACCCTCAAGTCACTCCTCACTTGCCATCCATACCCACATGCTTTATTATACTATGCATGGCAATGTTACGTGAGGAGCTGTTGGCGCCCACGCTTTCTATGCCACATACCCGCCTTTATGCACTATAGGACTGAAGGCAATCGTGCAGGCTGATGCCTGATGCCTGAGAAAGAAACCTGATGAAACGCCTATGCTTTCGTATAGTAGTAGAGTAAGGGCATGAGCACAATAGAAGAAAGAAGTGAGCGGGCAAATGCCGCGCGATGAGCATTGCATAGAAGTACACGCGCACTGGTGTCATGATATAATGATGATGCATGATGATGTCATGATGATGCAGTGCATGCAATCTTTCCACGGAATTTTACCGAGTTTAACAGGTACGTTGCTAGAAAGAAAGAAAGAAGCAGATGAGTGCATGTTAAAGGGTCGAGTTGTAGAAAATTGTGAATGAAGGAGTGTCGAGGCACCGCCAATTAATAAAGGACATAACGTTTTGGCGGAGTATCAATGCATGACTGGCACGACTATTAGCTCATGACATTAATTATCGGAGTGCCTTGTCAGTCACGTCACGACAGAAGATAAACGAATAGCCTCGCTGTCCCAGCCGTTTTCACCGCGCGGAACTGACTTAAGTTATTTCTTTACATATCTTTAACGTACCAAGCACTGATGCAGCACTACCGCCTTGGGCGCAGGCTATACCCTCCCCCACACCCAAAACTCACGATAGATGAAGGCACCGAATATAGGCGGCTCCAGAGCAATACCTACACGCATGACATCCTACTGCACCGAATACAACCGAGGCAATACAGTTAAATCTGTCCACACTGCAGCGTGCCAGAATACTTGGCACACCTACTGCAATGCAAGAAAACCCGAGCAGGTGTCACAGCGCCACCAGCACTAGCAACGGATGCAAGCCCAAACCTCCTTGCCGAAACATGGGAGGCCATGACCTCGAAGCCGATCCTGGACGACCAGCGTCATCCGATTGTCCGGGTCCGACAGGCGCTCCAGGCAAGAGGATTCTCGGAATGAGGGACCGTCCCAATGCACGGAGACAAGTCACTGGCCCAATAAACGTTTATTCACTCACATACCAGACACGAACGAGTGCGAAGTGTTACGCCGAAAAATGGAGACAGTGAGGTGCAAGTTTTGGCATTTAGTTTCGTGCGTCTGTTGCTGCATTGAAACGAGCGGCTGCCTTCGATGTCCATTCCGTCGCCCTTACTGTCGGATAATCACATGCACCCCTCCCCCCACCCTCTCTCCTTCTGCCGCATCCCTGTAGTTGCCCCCCTCCATTGATGCTTCGCTTCGCGCTGGACAAAACGCTGCCGAATCCTGTGACCGTATATAGATACATACGAGGGCTCTTTCCAGTCATTGTTTATTGAGAACGAAATTGAAGTAGCTGACTGTCTTTGATTTCCACTAATGCAATCACGTTGCTATTTTCGTAGCTTTCGCGCAGTTTGGAGTCCGAAAATGTGTTCATGTTCTCAAGTTTTATCTGATTCTCTCAATTTTCATTTAATTTTGCTTAATATACCAATATTTCCTTTTAATGGGAATTGATGTGGTTGCAGTCAGCGTATGTAAAATAGTCTCTCAGTGCCGGGCTTTCTTTTCCACTCTGGCATTTATCTGTTATTTCTGCATGTTAGTTGACATGACTGCTTTTTTAAAATAATATTGTAAGATGACAATGTTTCATTTTATTTCGTCCTGCACATAAGCTGCCATCCATCCATCCGTGGATGGATGGCAGCTTATGTGCAGGACTGCGAGGAGGTGCGTTGCCATTATGATATAACTATTTCAATGTTTACGGTCGCGTACCATCCTTTATAGAATAATTAAGTCGCGCTCTGGGGTATTACATGCTGAAATGGCACTCTATGTGACGCATCGTATTTCACCCCCCCCCCCCCTACCCTCCCCACCCAAACCTGTACCGGTTCTTTGATGTACGTAGAAATGTGAGTGCGTTGCAGTATTTGCGTTGTGCACCCGTTCACGTGGTGCCTCGCGGCTCGGTTGCAACCAGCGACCCCACTTTAAGACGCGTTGTGCTGTAGCCGCTAAGTCACTGAGCCTGGTGGGAAAAAAAGCGAGGCCCTTCTTGGAAGCTGAGACTAATCATTGACAGAAGAGAAAACGCGCAACGATGACCGAGAATAACGAAAGGTCAGCACAGAGAAAACGACGTGCGCTTGCTGATATCCGAAATGATCGATCAGTCCACTGACGTGCGTCGCGCTCTGAAGAAAGACGCAATGGAGTGTGCCGCGGTAATCGTGCCACATTTATCAGCCCACCGGCCCTCAAAGTCTCGATAACGATCGCCGTATCTCAAGGCACGCAGGGGTACCGCTTTTCACTGGACGTGGTCAATTTACTACAGACGTCATTACAGATGGCCTTCACGTCGTCTGAGAAGGATATGTTTTGTTTGGGTTTATTGCCAAAATAAAGAATTGTACGCTGCGTCCAAGCCAATGAATGCACTGAATAGAGAACGGGCCGCACCGACACTGCAGAACATGGGCGCCACGCTTAACCACGGCGGAACGCTCAGGCGGCGCTTTCATCTTGTTTGTCGTGAAGCCTTTAGTTGGTCGGAATGAAAGCCCTCGGCCGTCATCTGGCGCATAAGTCTCTCCATCTGAATTCCACTGACGTTCGACGGCTAAAAGATGAGCCAAGCGGTCTCTGGGAATATTTGGAACTATAGGAGGTCTGGTGTACAAAAAGTGCAGAGAGTGATCGTAGTGCGTCGCTTTCTTCCCCCTGCTATATAGCTGCGTTTTTGAAATAAGTGCCGCAAACGAGAGCAAGATTAATCAGGTACTCGGTGATTGTCATGTGACCGAATGAAGCCGAACTTGTTATTAATGTTACCAGAACCGATAGTAAGCATTAGCCAACACCAGCCCACATTGGCCATGATTTGCCCCGCCACGGTGGTCTAGTGGCTATGGTACTCGGCTACTGATCCGAGGGTCGCGGGATCGAATCCCGGCCGCGGCGGCTGCATTTCGATGGAGGCGAAATGTTGAGGCCCGTGTGCTGTGCGATGTCAGTGCACGTTAAAGAACCCCAGGTGGTCGAAATTTCCGGAGCCCTCCACTACGGCGTCTCTCATAATCAGAGCTGGTTTTGGGACGTTAAACCCCACATAACCAACATTGGCCATGATTTGATTCGCTATTAGCCAGTGCGAGTGCTTGTAGTCTAAGCAGCATTGTTAATTGGGCTAGTTGGTAAGGGTTCCTTACTGTGAAACAGCGCCACAAAGTTGAGACGAAACACGCAGGAAAAAGACAGGAACGCTCTCGTGTCCTGTGTTAGCGTCTTTGTCCTTCGTGTTTTGTCGTAATTTCTGGCGGCGTTCCACCATACCGCCTGTAGTCTGGAAGTAAATGGCCTGATTGAAAGACAGAAAAAGAAACAACGTCCTAAAGGCAGAAGAATGTCTCTTGAAGAAAAGGCGGGGCAGGTTGTCCCGCGGTCGTGATAGGCGTATCACTTCAGTCCGTCCCATAATTATGTTGTGAAGTTCGTAGTCGTAGACACGAGTGTCAGTCTGCTGCATGTAGTTTTTCACTGTTTAAAGGGACTGTCTACCGTCCTTCGTCGCTCTCCCGTTTTTTGGCTCAATAGAAAGCGCACCTTTCGGAGTGTCCCAGCGCGCAGTGGTTTCTCCAGAAACTGAGTAGAAATCAGTAAAACACAATTGCTTACCTACAAAGTCGCCGCTTTCCTACGTGTACATATGCCGACAACAATGGCTACCGCGCACGATGCATCGTTGTCTCCCTGGCAACCCTTTCGGGAACGGGAGGCATCTTATCAACAGGAGCTGGTTTCAAGGTTGACATTCTAGAGGCGACAAGGAGCAGAAGCGAGGGAAAGTCGGCGCGCCGGGGTGCGCCTCGGATGTGCAGCGCCGCACAATAATAATAAAGAAATAAAATCTGGGGTTTTACGCCCCAAAGCCATGATATGATTATGAAAGATGCCGTAGTGGAGGTCTCCAGAAATTTAGACCACATCGAGTTCTTTAACGTGCACTGACATCGCACAGTGCACGGACATCAACATTTCGCCTCCATCAAAATGCATCCGCCGCGACCGTCGGATCAGCAGCCGACTGTAAAGGCCATCGACCACCGGGGCGGGGCAGCATCATTAGTATAGTCTGCAGCGAAACAATTATACAAACGAGATTTCGCTGTTTTTGTTCTTTTCATAAAATGTCAGTGCGTCAATCCGCTGATGCTTTTCAATAATCAACGTGCCGAACCCGCGACGATTGTTTACAGAAGGCTTCAGCTGGAACAAGGTGCTGGGCGAGTTCACTTGGCGAGAAGTCGATATGCCATGTGCATCATGACCAGAATCAATTTGTCGAACTTCGGCGAGTTTGAGCGTATCTATCTATCTATCTATCTATCTATCTATCTATCTATCTATCTATCTATCTATCTATCTATCTATCTATCTATCTATCTATCTATCTATCTATCTAGCCGCCTACGACTTTGTGCTCTCCGAGCCGTTTCGCTAATGATATGTTTACGAATATTGCTATGCCACAACATAACTACAGGACGAACATAAATGACAGGTCATAGCATGAAAATCGTGATATGCATGTCATGAGCGGCATGATTTACATGCCACGGTCCTAGAGGTCCCCTGGCCCTTTTGTTAATGGGATGTATGCAAAAATTGGTATGCCGCGATATGACTGCATGACGAACATAAATGACAGGTCACAACATGAAAATCATGATATGCATGTCATGAGCGACATGATTTACATGCTGCGCGTTTCGTTAACGGGATGTATACGAAAATTGGCATGACACAAGATGACTGCATGACGAACATACGTGACAGATCGTAACATAAAAAGCATGACATGCACGTCATGAGCGGCATGATTTACATGCCACGGCTTCGTGCTCTCCTGGCCGTTTCGCTAATGGGATGTATGCAAAAATTGGTATGCCGCAATATGACTGTATGGCGAACATAAACGACAGGTCACAGCATGAAAATCATGATATGCATGTCATGAGCGACATGATTTACATGCTGCGCGTTTCGTTAACGGGATGTATACGAAAATTGGCATGACACAACATGACTGCATGACGAACATACGTGACAGATCATAACATAAAAAGCATGACATGCACGTCATGAGCGGCAAGATTTACATGCCACGGCTTCGTGCTCTCCTGGCCGTTTCGCTAATGGGATGTATGGAAAAATTGGTATGCCGCAATATGACTGTATGGCGAACATAAATGACAGGTCACAACATGAAAATCATGATATGCATGTCATGAGCGACATGATTTACATGCTGCGCGTTTCGTTAACGGGATGTATACGAAAATTGGCATGCGACAACATGACTGCATGACGAACATAAGTGACAGATCATAACATAAAAAGCATGACATGCACGTCATGAGCGGCATGATTTACATGCCACGGCTTCGTGCTCTCCTGGCCGTTTCGCTAACGGGATGTATGCAAAAATTGGTATGCCGCAATATGACTGTATGGCGAACATAAACGACAGGTCATAACATGAAAATCGTGACATGCACGTCATGAGCGACATGACTTACATGCGACGGTCTTGGTGCTCTGCTGGTCGTTTCGTTAATGGGACGTACACGAAAATTCGTATGCCACAACATGACTGGATGACGAACATAAATGACAGGTCACAACATGAAAATCATTATATGCATGTCATGAGCGACATGATTTACATGCTGCACGTTTCGTTAGCGGGATGTATACGAAAATTGGCATGCGACAACATGACTGCATGACGAACATAAGTGACAGATCATAACATAAAAAGCATGACATGCACGTCATGAGCGGCATGATTTACATGCCACGGCTTCGTGCTCTCCTGGCCGTTTCGCTAATGGGATGTATGCAAAAATTGGTATGCCGCAATATGACTGTATGGCGAACATAAACGACAGGTCATAACATGAAAATCGTGACATGCATGTCATGAGCGGCATGGCTTACATGCGACGGTCTTGGTGCTCTGCTGGTCGTTTCGTCAATGGGACGTACACAAAAATTCGTATACCACAACATGACTGGATGACGAACACAAATGACAGGTCACAGCATGAAAATCATGATATGCATGTCATGAGCGACATGATTTACATGCTACGCGTTTCGTTAACGGGATGTATACGAAAATTCGTATGCCACAACATGATTGAATGACGAACGTAAATGACCGGTCATAACATGAAAATCATGACATGCATGTCATGAGCGACATGATTTACATGCCACGGTCTTTGTGCTCTCTTGGCCGTTTCGTTAATAAGATGTATACTAACATTGGTATGCAATAACATGACTGCATGACAAACACAATTGACAGGTTATAACATGAAAACATGACATGCACGTCATGGGCAGCATGATTTACATGCCACGCGTTTCGTTAGTGGGAGCTATACCAAAATTGTTACGGCACAACACGACTGCGTGACGAACGTAAACGACAGGGCATAACGTTAGAATCATGACATGCGTGTATGAGCGGCATGGTTTACATGCCACTGTCTTGATGCTCTCGCGGCCAGTTCGTTAACTTCACATGTGCCAAACTCGGTATAGCGAGACAACAATGCAAATCCATTTTACGTTCCTGACGCGTGCTTCGCATTTCCTTGATTCCCACTGCACGTGGGATCTGCCAATTTTCTTAAATAGTATAAATGATGAACGTGCACATGTCACAGCGTTAGGGTTACACACAGAGTATAACAAATCCAAGTGGGTGGCGAAACGGCTTCCGCCGTGGCTGAGTTGATAGAGCATCACAGATGCAATGCAAGGTCTTGGGGATCGGTGCACACCGGCTAGGATTGGTTTTAACAACACAGCTTGCTAGCCTACTTGGTATTTACTTAACGTCATGATGAAGCCGCCACTAGAACAACATACACAACACAATGGTAGAAACACAGGAACAGGCCGCTTGTCCTGTTCCTGTGTTTCTACCATTGTGTGTTTGTTGTTCTAGTGGCGGCTTCATCATGACGTTAGGATTGGTTTGTTCTTCCACTTAACGCGTATAGAGGGAATAGCAGAAATAGGCCAGCACAGCCACAGTTGATTTCTGTATTCTGGGTAGACACGACATGGGAGAAGTTCGGTCGTGTGAGTATCACTTTCAGTACTTGTTATGGATTGAGAGCATTCCCGTATCGTATTTTGTGGGGTGATATGTAGTGAAAATAACGGCGTCTCTTCTTGTGCGCAGGCTACGGGAAGCGGGCTTCCAGGTGGACCTCCTGCCGGACGTGGTGGAGCCGGGCGCAGTGGCGGGCCGCCTTGAGCACCCCTGGTACGGCATCCCTGCGGGCACGCCCGTGCACGCCGCGCTCGGGGACATGCAGTGCTCCGCGCTGTCCGTGGGCGCCGGAGAGACCGACGCCGGTGGGTGCGGCACACTGGGGGTTCGTGGCAGTTACGCGTTGCACGTGCGGACGCTTCCGAGCAGGAAGCGTTCCGTAGTATCCGTTAGTAGGTGGCTTTGGCTTAACGTTGCCTAGCCCGGGATCGCTGCTTGTAGGCCGGTTTGAAGAAGGTATTTGCGTTGAATTAGACGTAACATTCTAGGAGGTTTAGAAGCATATTAGCGCAACGTAGCTGGACAGAGCAAAGGAAGGCATTGCTGCTTAACGTCGCTTGGAGGAAGTTATATGAGGCGTTTTCAGATTAGCGTTAGCTCGATAGCGGAGGGCTAAGGGAATAGCGTTACCGTACCGCAAACATTTGTTGCTGAGAGGGAGCTTTAGTTGAGCGGGATAGCGTTTACGTCCCAGTAGTTGTGATAGTGGCGTCCCCTGGCGAAGGATGAGAGTGTTCAAAAGAGGTGACGAGAAAGTAAACTTAAAGTGCTCATCAATCTCACCGCGTACAGCGGTATTCCATCTTCTTGAGAATAAGCATAAACAAATATATACGAACCATGCTTCAAGAGCAAAATTTGATATGTTGCTGCAGAATTGCGTACTACGGTTTGGTTGCTTGGGCATTGAACCTTCGAAATGGGAACCGATCTCAGAAATTTGGTTGAGTTATCCGCAATACTGTTGTCACCAGACCCGTGCTGTGAAGTACGGGACGCAAAACGCCAGCAGTGGTTCAAAGACTAAGTCAGAGCTAAGGGTGATCAAACAAAACAAATATATTTTCATGAAATAGGCAGCTACACAAAACGTACACAAACACGGCTTTTACGAACTCAAACACAGATGGTTTACAACGTTACACAAAGCCAACAAACACGAACAAGCTCATGCACTGCAACAAAGAACAAAACAAAAAAGAGTCCTATTCACCAAGTCACTTGGGCGTCTTCTCAACTCGAGCTTGCAGGTGGACTTGTCAGCTGGCTCGTGGAACAGCGTCTGAGTCACGCACGACTTCTTGCTTCTTCTTTCTTCTTTCTACTCTTCTACTCTCCTCTCGTGGCCCGTGTCCGACTGCTTATATAGCCCTGGGAATGCGCGCTAGAAGGTTCGGCGGGCCCACGTGATCAAAGCACACACAAAGTTGGGAAACTTCTCGCCCATTCTAGGTCCTTCTTCGTTGGGGTGGCGCCTCTTTCTCTCTCTCAGTGCGCGAGGAGCGTCGGTGTGTATTCTCCGCCTCCTCTCTCTCCTTACGTCTGTCCCGCGCGCGCGCTCGCCGCGATAAGATTCCACAATATTCTCCCCTTTTGGAGACGCGGTGTGACCTTGGGCGCTTCTTCAGTGCGCGACGCTTTTCTTGTTGTTGTTTTGGGCCTTCCCTCTAGTTCGACGCCAGGTTTCTCGTCGTAATAGGCACTATTTTGTGACAACTGTGTCGTCGAACTTGCCTGAAGACAACTGGAGGTAATATACTGTCATTCGCTGCAAGCGAAGTCAGTCCTGCAGCAGCAACGCCAATTCATTCTTTCCGAAGTTGCCTTCATGTTATGCGTAGACTGACGACAATCATGCAAACAAGGTAATAATAGCTGTGCAAAATAACGGGCTTATTGTAAGCGATATCGATCGCTTACCATTCTGCGCGTGTGCATTTCGATTCCACTATTCCGCTTACTCCGCTAAGCCCGCTAAACTAAAAATATGTCGATTGTATCTTGACCGATTACTAAGAGTGTTCGAACAGTTGTTTTCGAGAAGGAAGCGAAAGCAAATCTACTGGTTACAGAAGCGCGTCTAATCTAGTCCAGCATCGAAAACTTTTCGAATAATTCTGCAATATTGAATAGCCAATATTGAACATCACCTTACATTAACTGTACGGAATAGCCCCCCGTACAGTTAATGCAAAGCAATGTTTACATTCTTGTTTGCAAAACTTATGCATCAAGAGCACAAAGGCAACATTTGGAGGACGTAAGCAGCTCTTTAGTCTTCACAGGTTTGCGGAGAGAGCGCTAATAATCATAGTATAGCCAGTAGGGCCACGCTGCCCGAGCGAGGTAGCCTACTGCGTTAATTAAGCTGTCATATTTTATGCCAGTGGGGATGAAACCGTTCTACATTTTACGTGATTTTTTTGTCTATTTGGATGCAGTTAAGATTACGAAATATTCAGAAACTGTATTTAAAAGAAATATTAGGGCTTACGAATAAAAGCCATTCCATCTGTAAATGGAATCCCATAGGGCAATATGCAAATGCTCACGCGCCCCTTCTGAATAAAGAATTACGCAATGCTGCATAATTAGTTAATATTGTGTAATGGGAAAAGCGCACACCACGCGGAAATGCAGATTTCCGTTGATCCTTCCTCGGATGCTTCGGCACTGCCGTTTCAATTTCCAACGGAGCAGCCTGCCGTGTAGTAATACAAGATATATATATGTCTGTCCCGCTCTCCCTATCGTCCGCTTATTAAAACATCTCCTTTCCTTAACTGTTTTAGCTTGTAGCCCTATTGCATCTTGATACGGCCAAGGGAGCACGAACTCAAAACGGTGGTGCTCTGCAACTAACTCGTGTCCCAGAGTTTTGTACGAGCCCCTCAGCTTTTCCAACCAGGTACTGTTTAACGGAAATAGGACAAACACAATTATAGCCCTCCAACTGGTGATGCAGAATTATCGGTAAGTTGACTCTCGATTGTATCGATAGTTTTTTATACTAGCAATAGTGTAGAAACATTATCGATAGTATTACCATCCATAAACTATCGGTAGTGCAATCGATAGTATCACTATTGATAAAATATTCATATCACAATCGAGAGTTATACCATCGGGAGCGAAATCGGTGGTACTATAGATTCTTTTGTGCATAAGCGTGCTGTTGTTAGGCAGCGATATCGCCAAAATATTTGCGAAAGCGCATTGTCTGGAATATTCAGGTCATTCAATTCACAAGTAGTCTTTGGCGAATAAATTAATTATTTCCGCACTGAAAATGCCAGGATATGTCCACCAATACATTCATACTCAAAAGTAACCAGTCACACCTTATCAACAAAATTAGTTCTTGAAGTCTTCATTCCTAAGTCACAAAATGCTTTATAAACTTGAAGCCATTCTGTTTCGCGCATGTAACGGTTTCTTTGCGCTGGTGAACTGTTCAGCCTTGCACCGTCGATATTGCTTTCTCTGCTTGTAATGTACGTCCCCGGGCGCACTCGGTTTTTGCGAAATCGCGGACAGACCTACTAGTTGGTTCGTGATTTCTACCTTTATTCGCTTGCTTTTATATATCTATGATTGGATCGAGTAGGTCCGAAACTTCGGAAGTAGGCAAAAAATACCGGTGATTTTACGCTATATACCGGCATTATATTGACACAATTGATAGTACTATCGATGTTACTATCGATGGTGTCATGGATACTTTTTACACCATCTATTGCTCTATAGGGACTGAACTATCGATATTATCGATAGTATTTTTACACCATCGATAGTTCGATAGTGGCTCAACTATCGATAGTTCTGCATCACTACTAGCAAAGCTTCAACTGATACCGCACACCTTTATATACCCTGATTCATCGTAATCTCCTGTTTCCCCGCCGTGGTAATGTAGTGGCTATGACATTCGGCTGCTGATCCGAAGGTCGCACGATCGAATCCCGGCCGCGGCGGCTGCATTTGAATGGAGGCGAAATGCTGAGGGCTGTGTACTGTGCGACCTCAGTGGACGTTAAAGAACCCCATGTGGTCGAAATTTCCGGAGCCCTCCACTATGGCGTCTCCCGTTATTGTAGCTGGTATTTGAACGTAAAACCCCACAAATCAATCAATCGTAATCCACTGTCCTCCTTTCTCCAACGGAGCACGATAGATGTTTGTGGTGTTGGAAGTGTTATAAATGCTCTGCGTCAGCACTGAATGCCAGTGAGTGTACTAAGATGCTACTTGGCTTTTTGTGGGTCCGGTGTTGTTATTCGATGACGGCCTCTTGCATTCGAGATTCTGAAAGCTTCTGCTTTCTGTGTGGATTGTTCCGAAGGTGGCCTAAAATAACGAACTGCGAAGTCTCTCTCTCTCAGCTGCAACAGGCCCAACGATTTCCTTATTTGTGATGCTTATTTGCACTGAACAATTTCTTCAAACGTCCTTCTTTAGTGATCACATCAGTGATCTGGATTATTCCTAGCAGCGATTTGTCGAGCAAAGCAAGGGCTTTTTTCTGAAGCGTTAGTACGGCTTTGTGTTTGTCTTCCACTTGTAAGTGGTGTGTAAATGTAGTGAGGGAGGTGCGATAGTCGATTTCTTGGGATCCATTTTCCAAAGGATCATCACCAATACGAAGTAGGCATCTAAGAACCTCACAGAATGCGGTAACTAGAAAAGGAGGGAGGGAGGGGGGGGACTAGGCTTTGTTTCATACGTTTGTCATTTTTGACGCACAGGAAAGCGTAAACCAAGTCCGGAGTTGACATTTGGCTACTAATTGCTTGAAATGAGTAGGGGAAAATGTGCCCAGGTGCACATCGAACAATGGGAAATGTTCAGTACGTGCCGTGCTTGCGCCTTGAAATTAAACACGTCACAATCTTTATGAGCTGCAGAGGATCTGTCGTATGTATTCACTTGTCACGTGGTGCTACAGAAGGCAGGCAGCTCAGTATATTAACTATCGGCTGAAGCCACGCTGTAGTTCAGTGAAGGGGACACCTACTTCAAGTTCGCGAATACATCGTAAACACTGTCATAACGGCCGAAGCTTGGACGAAGCCAAGATTACTTTCAAACGCACTGATCAATAAGAACAGGGAATTACCAGGGTAACCCTTGTAAGTCAGGTCGATCTGTGTGACTTTCTTAGCGAGCCCAATTTCTTGAGGCGGTTCATGCAGATAGACAGATAATTTTCTTGCGCTTACATCACTATAGTAGTTATGCTGAGATCTGATCGCTTGACATGGGCCGACCGTGCAACAATATTTAGAGTATTTTTTTTTTGGGGGGGGGAGGGGGGCTTGTATGTTCACTTTTCAGTAAGCTCTCGTCCTGTATTTCTACGCTGTGTTTGTCTATTGGGGCTCTACTTAAAATTGAAAGTTCACCAACTTGCCCAGTTAGCTATCTTATTTATTCTCGCTATAGGTGGGTAGCAAAACGATGCGTGAACTGCTGCGGCACTTCCATTTCGAGGCCTGGCTCCTCGCTGGTCTCGGGTCCCTGCTGTTCAAAAAAATTGTGGAAGAAAGACGTACACGTCTGCGATGCGGTCGTTACCTCTTTTCCTGTAGTCGTATTGTTTTTGCAAATGTATTAGTTGTGTGCGTATTGCCAGGCTCGTCGGTAGTGCTGTAGTGCACAGACATCTGTTTCGCACCTATTTGCATATGGTGAGCGCCATTCGTTGTAGTATTCCTATGAATTGGAGAAAAGCTGCACGGCAGCCTGCTGAGCGATAGCAATACGCACGAATTTTTTATCACGTTCCTGCAACCCTATGGGACCACAACCCTACCGTGGTCGAGTGATGGCGTATTTGGTTCGCACCGCGTGGGCCGAGCTCGATTACTCCCCCTACTACGTGATAGGTTGCCTTCGGTCAATACAGCACTTTCGTCTGCTTGTGTAAACGCAGTCTCTTGTTTAATGTATGCAAATTTCGTTATCATCAAATACTCGGTGTCTGTTTTGGTTGGTTCTTCAGTGACATCGGCTGTGGTGTTAACATTCAACCACACGTGACACATCCTCGCATTCTCCGGCCAGCTACGAGCCACATGTGATCGTGCTACCGTTTACCGTGACGTGCGTGACAAGTATATGGTATTGCTGATATAAATATCAACAAGTTATTTTTCCTAGAGGACCGGCTTGGGCATTGCATGAGGGAGAGAGAGAAAGAGAAAATTTCGCATCGATATACACAAAGTGTGGACGAACACATTCGTTGGCCCGACAACCTGCATGAGGACATACAATCCAAATACTTCTCAAATGACATCACACAATAATTTCTGCATTCTAAAAATATTCTCACATAATCTAACTTACTTCTACAGACATCCTAATAGTAATTTCAACAAAGAGTTTGACAAGGAGTGCGAAGGAAGGAAAAGAAAGGAAGTTGGTGTAACTTCAGAAGTTTAAAAATAAATAACATTGGTTCAAATGTCTACTTTCTTGAACGTTACATTAAGTGCATCCCTGAATATCACGTGATAAGTTATTTCGGCTCTACTGCTCGGGACATGATCCCATTCCGAGATAGCTAAATGTGTGCATGAAGACTGCAGGGCTCGTGCAGAGGGTTGTTCGACCTTAAATGTATTATCAATCCGTGGAAAGTACTTTTGGTCGGGTAAGACGTGTGCCTGAAAGAAAGCACTAGTATTGTGAAAGAGCTTACAGAAAAAGGTTAACCGGCTTATTTTGCGTCTAGTCTGCAATGGGATAAGACCTAGATCACGCTTTATTTTCGTGATACCTGACCGCTGTGAATAGTTTCCTGTAGTAAATCGCGCTGCCTTGTTCTGCAAAGATTCTAATTTGGCAATAATACGCGTCTGGTGGGGGCTCCATATAAATGAGGCGTACTCAAGCTTTGAGCGAAGTGTGGTAGTATACACAAGGAAATTGGTTTCACTGTTAGCCTGACGAAGCGTGCGGCGAAAGAAGCCGAGAGATTTACATGCATCAAAGAACGCAGGCTACAGCATTATGCCACGGCAAGTTCGAGGAAAGACGGACCTCTAGATATTTAAATGATTGGACACGTTCTAGAGCTTCACCATTTATAATGGAAGTGTACCTCGTAATTCTACTGAGTAGTGAATCTCATAAGTTTGGTTTTCCTGGTACTTATTCTCGTTTGCCAATATGAACACCATGTTTCAATCATATGCAAGTCCATTTATAATTTAGCACAGTCAGCTTTACATTTTATCCGTCGATACAAAATGCAGTCGTCGGCGTATATACGTATTTCTGACTCTATACCTTGATTTATACCTTGAGACAGGCAAGGCAATGTGGTCACGAATAGGGATGAGATAGTGATAATCGCCGAGGAGTTTTACAGAGATCTCTACAGTAGTCGGGATAAGTAGAATAGTGAAAGGGGAAGCAGTTTAGAAGAGGCTGACATTCCACCAGTACTGACAGAGGAAGTAATGAAAGCTTTGAAAGAGATGCAAGCGGGAAAGGCACCCGGTGAGGATCAGATAACAGCAGAACTGCTAAAGGATGGTGGGCAGATTATACTAGAAAAACTGGCAAGCCTGTATACGCAATGCCTAATGACTGCGAGCATACCGGAATCTTGGAAGAATGCTAACACCATCCTAATCCATAAGAAAGGCGACACAAAGGATTTGAAAAATTACAGGCCGATTAGCTTACTGTCAGTCGTTTACAAGGTATTTACCAAGGTAATCACTAACAGAATTTGTGCCACCTTAGATTTCAGTCAACCTAAGGAGCAAGCAGGATTTCGTAAAGGCTACTCAACAATAGACCATATTCACACTATCAGTCAGGTGATAGAGAAATGCGCGGAGTATAATCATCCCCTATATATAGCCTTCATAGATTACGAGAAGGCATTTGACTCGGTCGATACCTCAGCAGTCATGCAGGCATTGCGGAATCAGGGCGTAGACGAGCACTACGTAAGACTACTGGAGGACATCTACAACGGCTCCACAGCCACCATAGTCCTCCATAAGGAGAGCAGCAAGATACCTATAAGGAAGGGCGTAAGACAAGGTGACACAATCTCTCCAATGTTATTCACAGCATGGTTACAAGAAGTGTTTAGAACGCTGGATTGGGAACAGGTGGGTGTAAGGGTTAATGGGGAATACCCCAGTAACCTCCGATTTGCTGATGACATTGCCTTGCTAAGTAACTCGGGAGATGAATTACAAAGCAAGATTACTGAACTTAACAGGCAACGTATAACAGTGGGCCTGAGAAATAATATGCAGAAAACTAAAGTAATGTTCAATAGCCTTGGGCGAGTACAGCGATTTCAGATAGCTGGCGAGGCACTGGAAGTAGCAAGTGAATATGTCTACTTAGGCCAGGTAGTCACCCCTGATCCGAATCATGAGGCTGAGGTTATTAGGAGGATTAGAATGGGGTGGAGCTCATTCGGGAAGCATTCTCAGATAATGAATGGTAGCTTACCACTGTCTCCGAAGAGGAAAGTGTACAACAGCTGCATCTTACCGGTACTTACCTACGGGGCAGGAACTTGGAGGTTAACTAAAAGGGTTCAGCTTAAATTGAGGACGACGCAGCGAGCTGTGGAACGGAAAATGGTAGGTGTAGCCTTAAGGGACAAGAAGAGAGCGGTGTGGGTTAGGGAACAAACGCGTGTTAGTGACATACTAATAGAAATTAAGAACAAGAAATTGGCCAGGGCGGGCCATGTAATGCGAAGACAAGACAACCGTTGGTCATTAAGGGTAACGGAGTGGATTCCTAGAGAAGGCAAGCGTAGCAGGGGGCGGCAGAAAGTTAGGTGGGCGGATGAGATCAGGAAGTTTGCGGGGATAAATTGGGCCCAGTTAGCACAGGACAGGAATAGTTGGAGATCCATGGGAGAGGCCTTTGCCTGCAATGGGCGTAGACAGGCTGATGATGATGATGACGATGATGATGATGATGACCTTGATTTACATCATTTATGTGGTCATATCGGTCATATAATCATACCCTGCCGTGACATTTTTTGTGTATACCAAGTGCACGAGGACGACCAGGAAAACACCGAGACGTAAGTGGACAGACAGACAGACAGACAGACAGACAGATAGACAGACAGACAGACAGACAGACAGATAGACAGACAGACAGACAGATAGATAGATAGATAGATAGATAGATAGATAGATAGATAGATAGATAGATAGATAGATAGATAGATAGATAGATAGGTATACGGTCAAAGTTGCTGAGAAATTCTTATCATTTAAAACGTAGTGGAAATGTTAAACCTCTCACGGTGTTCCTTTGAGAAACCACGGCGAGTTTCTAGCATTTGTTTGCAGCAGGCGGTGATGTGAATAGTGATACGAGTAAAACATACTATGGAGTGTTTTCCTCGAAGCGAAACTGTATTAAAAACTGTAGTAAGACGGCAACTTGGGCGAGTTGGTATCGGTTCATCTCAAGGTAACAGCGCACAAAAAACACGAAGACTGACAGAAGAAGCGACGCACACAACAAGCGCTGACTCACAAAATGCAACGAATGGTCGCTGTTTATTTATGTAACACGGGTTTTACGTGACCTAATAACGGCGTACCCGCATGATATGTATGCTGCGATAGCATCCAGTAGCTCGAAGCGCTTAAGGTCAACAACGTCGCATACAAAGACTTCCCACAATGCCCTGTGTACGTACCCGAAATACTCATTCATTGCGGGACACTGGGCGCAGGTCGAGGCAGGCTTGTTCGTCTCGTGTATGCTGTGTATTGCGATAACCGAACGCATTTGTGGCATAACCGCTCGTTCATGCTTTTCTATGACGTCGGCCCTCTCTCGCACTGCGTGCAAGCCTTAAACAACAATGGCGTTTCCGTCCAGCAGCCCTTTTCGTAGCTTTCGGTGTCACGTGGGAGAAATACCGACGCGGGACAGCAGCGCCGCTGCCTGCACTCTGGTCACGTCTGGCACATTGCGGCGTCTCGCCGGCCGACAGCAAAACGGACGCGGCACTTACACTGATGGAAGCGGACAGATTGTTCACGATGAGAAGAGCGCGTAGAAGTGCGCAGTACGTGTGCCTTTGGAGGCGCGCACTACGGGCCATCCGACATGACACATGACACGGGGCGGAACGCAGCGCTGTAGAGGGAGGGAAGAACTTCGGGAACAAGGAATTTCATTTGTAAACCCCCCTACAACAATGCCAGTAGAGGGCGCTGTAGGTAGATGTATAAATAAATAAATAAATAAATAAATAAATAAATAAATAAACCAAAATGGACCAACTCATCATGTCTACGTAGCGGTCCTAACACCTTGCAGCAGGTGAGGTGTTTTACTTCGGCAGATCCGAGGAAGACAAGGTCCCTCGGGGTACGAATATCGTATCTTTGTATCTATCGGCGACGCCTCATTGTATGCTGCAAGTCGGCACTGCGACTGACACCGAAGCACCCAAGACGACCACAAGGAGTTCGATCGTTTCGCGAGGAATTTTACGGAAAGCCCATGTGTAATGTGATTCGTATTCAATTTTTATTGCACCTACTACATCTACTCTTATTTTCTTGGATTCGCTCTCGCACATTTTCCACGTAGTGCCCGCAAATGGTGAACGTGTGTCAATAAATACATTCTAAGTGCCCGACTTATTGAAAATCTGCGTGGCAAAAGAGCGCGATGATGTGGTAATCTGGATTAAGTGTATGTTCTATGTTTGCTTGATTTATGCGCTCTCTTGATTGGCGAGCCAGTAGAGGAGGTTCAGGTGTTTTCCAAGACACTCGATAAGGGCCCGACACATGGATCTTGTTGGTATTCGTAGAGGTATGTTTTTGTGTTGTTGGCAAAGTCGGGTATAAACAGCCGACATGAATCCCAAACTTCAGAGTTTACGCGTTACTTAAAGGTCGCAGGTAATTAGCGAACCAAATACACAAATAAAATTTATTTTGTTTCTTTGGATGTTTGAAGTTTCAAGCAGCAGCAAATTTGTCGGTAATAGAATTCTATAAATTATGCGATGTAGTCGCCATTCACCAGCAAATTGAATGCAACACTCAAACGCAGTCTCAGGACTGGATCAGCGGTTCTCATATATGGATGTGTCAGTGATCCTTTGTGGACCACCTGAACACCTTTGCAGTCCAAAATAAAAAAAATAAGTGGAGGGTAGGCGGCTATAAAATAACGCAATTCGTGCGGCGCGAAGTAGGTCAATGTTGAACCGACTGCACGACAATGTACAGGAAGATTAATGCGTAAGGAAGTTATACACTGTCTAGCACTTTTGCACCACGGGGCTACACTTGCAGTAATGGAGTGTTGTAGCCTGGACAGCTTGTAGCCCGTTCCCACTTTTAGTACGCTTCACCGCGTGACAATTTTGCGAAGCTGGCTTTGGCTCTGTACAACGTGGTCATGAGGCAAAGTTGGATTGCTGCACAATAGCGCTGTGCGGTGAAGCTAACTTAGCAAGCTGGCCTGAACAAAATAGACTATATAAATATATATCAGTAAAAAGAAGACACACGTCGAAACAGAATGGATTCTTTACGTTTGGAACGAAGGCCGGTCCCACGGCTGAAACGTAAAGAATCCATTCTGTGTTTCGACGTATGTCTTCTTTTTACTGCTATTATTTACCGCGCCCGGCCACGGTATTCTAGTGGCTATGGTACTCGGCTGCTGATCCGAGGGTCGCGGGATCGAATCCCGGCTGCGGCGGCTGCGTTTCGATGGAGGCGAAATGTTGAGGCCCGTGTGCTGTGCGATGTCAGTGCGCGTTAAAGAACTCCAGGTGGTCGAAATTTCCGGAGCCCTCCACTACGGCGTCTCTCATAATCAGAACTGGTTTTGGGACGTTAAACCCCACAAAACAACAAAACAACAACTTACCGGCGTCCAAGACTTTGTTAACTGCAATTATATATATATATATATATATATATATATATATATATATATATATATATATATATATATATATATATATATATATAGAATCAAAGGGTCACGTTGAAAAAACGTAACATTTATTACGACGTTTCGGCCGCGAGACCGGCCTTTCTCAAGCTTCTACTACAAATGGTACGCACAAAGTCTACATGACAGTAACGGGGAAAAGAGTCTGTCGTGTACAATACATTCTGTCGCGTACAATACATTGGACAAACGGAAACTTCCTTCAGAGTTCGTTTTAATAACCATAGGGCCCACGTAAAATCACTGCCGCAACTTCCAATTTCACAACACGCAAATATCATTGGACACCAATTCGACAAATTCAGAGTCACAATCCTGCGATCCGGCTTCCAGACCCATTACGACAGGGAGGCGTGTGAATCATACCTAATACACAAGTTCAACACTATGTCTGGCGGGCTTAACGAGACCGTCGGCAAATTAACATTCCTTAAAAATTAATATGCATATATATATATATATATATATATAGGTATGCTTTGAGTGTGTATGTATGTAGGTGTGTTTAGATACGTCTGTGTATTAGTGCATGTTTCCATACATATACGTATGTATAATTGCTGTGTAAGACACTCGCAATGGTATTCTGTTTCTCCTGTTACTGTATATTTCTATTGCGCGCTTTTATCCGTATTGGCTGTTCAGCTGAGCCCGTTTTGTTTGTATTTGTGACTGTGCACCTTACTGTCATCGTATTGCAAATGTTTCTGTGCTCCACCTCACACAGGCGTCCACGCGCCCACCGCCCCCTCCCCTTCCTTTTATTTCTTTCGTTCTTTTTCTACTCCTTTTTCTCCTTTCTTTTATCTCACCCCGTATCTCCTTTATCTTCTAACTTCCCAAGGCAGTTTTCCTGTTGCTACAGGCCGCCACAGCTCTCAGTTTTTCTACATCTGGCTTTCTTTAGCCCTCCATACGTCGCGCTTCTTGGAGCTGCGTGTTGTGCCCTGAGGAGAGGGCTGAGCTGATGGCTACATGCACGGCTCCCGTGACTCAAAGCGGCGGCGCCGAAACCGCTCCTTCTCCACCTTCCCTCATTTAACTTCTACTTCGGTATACGTCAAACACGTGGTTTTAATTTTATCTTTGGGCTTTCAAGGCCGCCACCACTCTTCCATACACCGCCCCCCCTCCCCCTTTTCTTCCTTTCGTCTTTTCCCCCTTTCAACTTCAGCCATGCTCCCTCCCTTTCTTTTCCCCGTTACTGTCATGTAGACTTTGTGCGTACCATTTGTAGTAGAAGCTTGAGAAAGGCCGGTCTCGCGGCCGAAACGTCGTAATAAATGTTATGTTTTTTCAACGTGACCCTTTGATTCTATAATTGACCTGCTGCCAAGGATTTATCTTTGAAGTATATATATATATATATATATATATATATATATATATATATATATATATATATATATATATATATATATATATATAATTGCAGTTACAAAGTCTTGGACGCCGGTAAAACACTTTAGTGATATGCCATTTATTGGTTGACGTTTCGGTCAGGCTCTTACCGAAACGTCGACCAATAAATGGCATATAATTGAAGTGTGATACGTCTCATACTTATATATATATATATATATATATATATATATATATATATATATATATATATATATATATATATATATATATATATATAGACGTAATGCCGGTGACACACGGTAGAAAAACGACTTTATTTCTAACGTTTCGGCCAGGGGCTGGCCTTCGTCAGAGTGATGCGCTACAAGCAATGTAACAATTCTTATACAAGTGCGTGCGCGTTTAGGTGGCGAGTGGCAACAGTACGCAACTACTCAGCATGAATGGGTACATAGGATCAAGTGATTAAAGCGCCATGAGTAGTCAATGCAATCAGTAAATGGCGACAAAAATGTGCTCAAATATATCACAAAAATTTCACAAAAATTTGAGGGGGAGAGGGGGGGGTTGAACCATCACAAAAGTTTAGATAAGTGAGGGCACAGACAAAGACCAGTGTAGACATCGGCAGGCGCCGCGTGACAGGCAATGAAGTACGGTGCCATCATGTGATGCTTTTGCGGCGGGAGGCAATATACTAAGTAAGCAGAAAACAGTAAAAAAGAACCAACCAAGAAAAAAAGGGGGGGGGGGGTGTAAAGTAAAATTCGCCGTAGATTAAACGGAATCTCATGAAAAACAGTGGGATATGATACTATGCGATACTGTTATGACGAGAGGCAAGTTAGCTTTCCAATGTTTTCATTCAAACCACAAGAAACAGTGTTAAATTTGTGTATTAGGAACGATTCGCGAACTTCGCGGTCATGGTTGGTCTTGAAGCCTGATTCTAGTAGAGTCACTTGCATTTTTTCAAAGGGGTGCTTAGTAATGTTTACATGTTTAGAAATAGGAAGGTCAGGCAGTGTATTACAGTGAGATTTATGGTTATTAAAACGGTACCTGAACGCCGTTTCTGTTAGTCCGATGTATTGAATTTTGCAGACTGAACACTCAAGCATGTAAATTACGTTGTTAGTGTCACACGAGTAATTACCTCGAATTTGCAGATTAAAGTTTGACGCAGTGCTAGAAGCTGTCATTGTGGTCTTCATCTGTGCGCAAACTTTGCAGCGTGACTTTTTGCATGGACGGCAGCCGGCTGGAAGAGTGGAGCTTATTTTAGATGAAGTTAGAATGTCGCTAAGGTTTTTGGCACGGCGGTAGACGACACGGGGTGCTTGGTGAAATATGGGCTTTAGGCGGTCGCTTTGCATCAGAATTCCATGGTGTTTATTTAAAATGCCCGCGACGTTTGGGATCGATGCTGAGTGGGTGAGTACCAGGTTGATTTGCGATTCTCCAGATAGTTGCCTCTCAGATCTGAGGAGTGACTCGCGGTCAAGACGGCTCGCGCGTTCTACTGCGTCGTTTATTAGTCGTGCTGGGTATTTTCGTTCAGTCAAGGCGTTACGGAGGTCGGTGCAGTTACGGTTGAAATCGCGCTCGTCTGAACATATCCGTTTAAAGCGAATGGCTTGTCCATAAGGGATGCTAGTCTTCCAGTGTTTAAGATGGCTGCTTTCAAAGTGTAAGTATTGAGGTCTGTCACTAGGCTTGCGGTATAAATTAGTGGCCAGTTTGGCATTCTTTATTGATACAGTCACATCTAGAAAATTAATCGTATTTGGCGAGTAAATGTGGGAGAAAGTTATGGCCTCATGCGCGCTATTAAAACTAGAAATGAATGACAGAAGCTCTGCTTCGCCATGGTGCCAAATGAGAAAAATATCATCAATGAATCTCTTACAGTAAAACGGCTTTAATGGTTGGTTAGCAAGGAACTGATCTTCTAATACGCCCATAAATATATTAGCATAGTTCGGACCAATTCGTGTGCCCATTGAGGTCCCGTTTATCTGAATATAGTGTCTGCCATCGAATTCAAAGTTGTTAAGTTCAAGTATTAATTTCAAAAGGATACCAAGTGTCGGACCGTCAATTTTAGCACACGGGTTCTGCTGTTCGAAAACCTGCACTACTGACCGGATGCCATCGGAGTGAGGAATGTTAGTATAAAGCGACGCCACATCTAAGGTAACGAGCAAGGCACCATGAGGGACATTGATATCAGTTATATTGGGTTATATAGTTATAGTTATATCAGTTATATATAGTTATAGTTATATCAGTTATATATATATATATATATATATATATATATATATATATATATATATATATATATATATATATATATATATATATATATATATACACGGTCACCGAAGGCAGGTTTGTCTTTTCGTCCACTGTAATTCCTTTCTGCTTACCCCAAAATTACAACACGTATCACAATTACGAATTGGAATAACTTCCCCTGTGCTTTCCTAGGCTTCAATGTTTGTTGTTTCATTCACTTGTTTCTTACCAATAAAGCGAGCCCTTGACCCTTTTTTCGTTATATATATACATGCCTTAAGCACAAAGAATGAAGAAAGTAAAGTAGTGACATATATTATATTACAACACCACTAAGAACAAAAGCAAGAATTAAGTCACATACATTCCATACTGCAGACCATGCCCTACAAGTTCAGCGCATTATTGTTTCGTAGCGGTAAGTTATTGCCTTTTGCAACAAAATTTCTTTAGCTTGCCTTTTAGAAGCTTCTGGGCCAACATCAAGCTCTAAAGAATTGGCCAGTACATTAAATAATCTTTTTGATCGATATACTGCACGGTTGTTTCCTAAAGTTTGTGCTTGTTCTTGGTAAACATTGCATATTTCTTCTGGCAGAATAACTGTGGTCATTTTTTTTTTCGTTACATGACTTATTCTTGCGTTTCTCTTGTAGTAGATTAAGATGACATATCTGGCTTGACCTAAGCGTTTCATGCTTACGAAAGAGCGTTGATGTGCGCAAACGCTCAATAGGGAGTTTTAGCAGCGCCGGCTTACCGTACGGTAATCAAGGTAATGCCGTACCGTCATGGTCGGCACGCGGCTATTTTAGTCGGAAAGAGCTTAACTAGTTATTCGGTGAGCACGGAAACGTCGTCAGGTAAAACTTGCTGGTAAAGTTCCCACGAGCTAAATTTTCTACTTGCCGACCACGGTGGGACGATATTACCGTACTTACCCTACGGTAAGCCGCAACTGCTAAAACTCCCTAATACTGCGTGGTGGTTCTCGTAACACGGAACCATTTTCTTCTGCAGAACGACAAGTCTGTTATAATTTTTCTTCGTTGTTGTCCGTCATACCTACACGCCGTAAGAAAGCATTGATTAGAACATGAAATTATAAAAGAAATTTCTTTGGCCACTGGGGAATAAGGAAAATAATTATGTAATGACATCCTACCGTATGCAAATTTCGTGTACCCCCGTTTGAGAAAGACGGCGTTAGATTATCATAGGCATATTGCGACTCTGCATAGAAGCGCAAGCACAACGAGCGCTTCAGCACATAGTGCCACTGTTGGCTAAAATGACATCGGTGGCATGACATCCGTGGCACAACGCATAAGACGACTAACAAAAATAAGACGAAAATGAACAACACCTATATCCACGTCAAGCCGATAAGGAACTGTACCGAACCACTTTGCAGTGCCTTTTGCCCGGTGCCACGAATACAACGGCCGTCATAATGGCCATGTATGCATCTGGTTCGTTTATTCCGTTAACATGTAACTATGTAATTTAGTTAATGTACCTTTCTTGTATTCGCCAACGGGTCCTACTAACTAGGAACCTTTATTCATATTCAGCGTCCATCTGCGAAAGGTCTACACAACATTTAGGCCATTAGGGTCTGTTCTCTAACGATCCGTAATGGCTTCCCAAGGTTGGGACTGGCAAGCATCCAAGCGAGGGTAATGGAAACACCCCGCACTCGTAAGAACTGCTGCCACTTACGAAGATCGCGTAATTTGATATTCGGAGTGCAAGTGAACTTTCGCATCTTTTGAGATGCACGGGCTTTCCGTAGCTGCTGGAAAACGTCGTAGAGAGCGAATGAAGAAGGATATCTTGTGATCGATAAGCGTGGGTTTCTTTTGTGTTTCTGGTGGCAGGGAGCTATGACGATGGCTAATCTATACGCCCATGTTGACATTGCGCTAGCAAGAGCTGGTCTGAGCATATGACGCGCACACACACACACACACACACACACACACACACACACACACACACACACACACACACACACACACACACACACACACGCGCGAGTCATTTCTCATGCGAAAATCCTACATCTGTAAGCTGTCTTCTGCGATTCGATGACGCGATTAACTAAAGTGTTTGTAGCGACTACACAAAACACTTGTCTGTCCGAGCTTTTTGATGAGTTCTGTGGCCTCCTTAAAATAATGCCCAATTTAGGTCGAACGGCCAATTCGTGCCGGCGACGTACTCGTGGGAAAGTGGATTCTTCCGGCACTTAACAAGTACAGCGAGTCTGCGGTAACAATATTGATGCAGCCACTACACCAACGCACAGGCACGCACAAACGGTTCTTCTCAAGCGCATTAATCTACATCCCCATTCAGTTTCCCTAAAGAATTAAATGGAGCGCAATTATTTGCAATATTTTTTATTACGTACCATTAATATGACACGAAAATAGCTTTCTTATATCAGAAGCTTCGTTATCAGTGTATATTTATAACACTGTTAAACACAGTGCCGTGTTAACTTTAACCCGCCGCGGTATAGATTACCGGGTTTGTTGACTTCGAAGCTCGAGGTGGCGGGATCGAACCCCGGCCGCGGTGGCTCCATTCCGATGGCGGCAAAAACACTCGTGTACTTCGAATTGTGCGCAGGTTAAAGCACTCCAGGTGGTCAAAATGACGCCGGAGCCCTCCACTGCGGCGTGTGCCTCATGATCATTGGTTATGACCATGTAAAGCCCCATCAATCATTGTTATCATCATGTAGAAGTTATTTCGTTATAACTGATGACTTGTTATAGGAGCGTTTCTTATATCGAAGTTTTACTGTACGGATGGTTGAGCGTAGCGCCTCATTCCATCTCTCTTTGCTCACCGTCGCAGTGCTGAACATGAGCACGTCGGCGCAGCTGTCGTTCCTGCTGGAGCCTTCGTTTGTGCCGTCGACGAGCGTCGAGACAGGTAGCGCCCTGGAAGCCTTCCCTTACTTCGGTGGCCGGTACCTCGCTGTGGCCGCCTCACTCAACGGTGGCAACGTGCTCGCCGTGTTTGTCCGCATGCTACAGCAGTGGATGCACCAGTTGGGTAAGTGTTGGTTTCGAACGTTCTCGTGCCATTACGGAGACCACTATGGCTAAGGCGGTATATAGTAATGTGCCAGGACCGTTGTGCATTGAAAGTGGTGAATATATGGTGGGTGCGGTGACCTTGGAAATTGCACTACGATTAGCGATAATGAAGTCGCTTGTTACTCACACCAGTACTGTATATGACGCATCGGCCAATGATATGAGCCACACGTGGTTGAAATTTATCGTTTTTAGCCTATGCCGAATTAATTCGTGCTCTGTTCGCCTGTGAAAGTCTCCAGGTTCGAATTCCAAGATCTTGGCTTCGAAAGGTCTTGGTTTTCGCCATTACATCTACTAAAGGTGCAGCACTTTTCCAAGTAAATAAACCTCGAACGACAAATCAAGAAGCTCCTTGCCTCACGAATCGCCTTCCGCATTTTTTTTTTCAAAATCTGCTAGGTATTAGAGGAGTGAGAACGTCAAGTTTGAGGGAAGTTCTACCGCCCGATTGCGTTCATTCTCCTTTCGTCGCGATGAGCGCGCTGGAAGCTATACTGAAAGAGAGAGGGGGAGAGGAGGTGAAAAAATGAGCTAGAAGCCATGCTAGTGCATGTGCCACGACCTTGAACATTTTCTCTTTTAGTTTTGTTTGAACCTATTCACGCTTCCGCAGTGGCGACAAGGCTGTGGCCAGAGTCACTGCGGGGACGTGGCGCCAGCCCGCCGCATTCGCGGCATCTGTTGACGGGGATCAGCCGGTAGTGTAGTTCGCGCGATTATATGGTAGTCCGTGCCAGTTATGACGCGTCTTGGTGTATGAGCTCTTTACAGATGCTCTTTACAGATGTATAGGGCTCTTTACAGATGTATTTTGGAATCACACTGCAAATGCCCTGCTGACAGTAGGGCAGTAATATTCGTTGAAATGCTCACAGGAGCCTCCATTACTGATGGGCACTGTTTTCTGACGGTCAAAAAAGCGTTGCAAGGCTCCGTTTCACCAGGACCCCACACTTGGGCGCCTTTCACTGTGTCGTCTTTTAGACGCCACCGCAGGACACCACAATATTTACGTGTGTCCTCTGTTGTGCTGTTCTTCTTACACTTTGCGCGCATTTATTATTCCATTAGCTGGCAAGGGGCTCCCATCCGATATTTTTTTGCCACTAACGAGAGTCAACATGGCATATCTTGTTTCCTTTTTGCTAGCCAAATTTTCGTGTATTCCTCAGTATGTTTATGACATCAACTTGCCTCTTTTCAATTTCGGTTTGCTGCCAACTTCATCTCTTCTTCCATTCCTTGCCCACGCCTTTTAGGTTCGGGAATTCCTGAGAGCGCCATCTGGGAGAAACTCATCGCCGCCGGGACCGATGAACGGAGCTCTGCTCCCGCCAACGCACAAGCCTCGTCGGCAGACTGCGCGACGACACCGCCCCCACCGGACCTCGTCGTGACACCGACGGTGTTCGGCGAGCGCCACATGCCGGGTGCCCGCGCATCTGTCTCGGGAATCGGGCCGCAGTCTGCGCTCAGCCTGGGTCCGGTAGTGCGCGCCCTCTGTCAGGGTCTGGCGCGAAACCTGCACACCATGATGCCCCGCGAAATGCTGGAGCGCGCGGGCATTCGCCGAATCGTTGGCACGGGCAAGGCGTTGACGAGAAACGCGTGCCTACAGCACGCCGTCCACGACGTATACGGCATTCCCCTGGAGCTCGGTGGCAAGGGAGACGCGGCGCTGGGCGCTGCTCTCGCGGTGCTTGCCCACTCGGAGCGCCGCGCCGCCACTGCCCTCAGCACGACGGCTTAATTGTGGTCGCGTTAACGGGTCAGTGGTAGTGTGCTATCGGCCAAAAAGTGTGGACAGACCCCGAATTAAGCGGCCGGAGTGGCTGCGATGTCCGCAACGCCGGTGAAGTCTAACGTGAAAGCGAAGTTTGATGTCACTCAGGGCACGCGTCTCGACATGAGCGCGCGTAGCGAGAACGCGGCGCCGCGTTGTGGCGTCGCAACCTAAGCCTAAGCCATGTTCCGTTTACTCTTTTGGCCAATAGTACATGATGTCTTGTTTTAATTTCTTAGATGAAATAAGGAATTCAAATGCAGAAAGGAAACCTTGCGCTGGTCACAGCTGCGTCGTTGTGACTTTGGGTTTCTAATTCGCCATTTCGCAAGGAACACCTGCGAAGTTAGGAGCTGTGTTTTCCTGCGCACCACCTGGGAACTAGGGTGCGGGTGGCCTCACTGCAGAGCGCAGAGTGCCCTTTTGTCCATGCCTGAGTTTTCACGACGACGTGTATGCTGTTTATCTGAAGGAAGGTTACTTGCCCAGCAATCCCGTTGCTCCCTCCTGAGAGGGCGCGGCTCAAACGCGCGCGGCACAGTAGCCCCGTGGCGACCGATAGTTGTGACCACCGTTAGGACAGTGCTAAAGTTTGATTTCCGATGTCCTCTGTGGCAGCATTTACTTAGCTGTAGTGTAGCTGGAGACTCCATTTTAGTATTTGCAGTTTGTTCTCTTCCAAGCAGTTTGCGAACGACGACGCTAAAGGCATGAAGCAGCTTTGCTATACACCCTTTTGATAAACTGTAAAGCTAGCTTCCCTGCAGTGCAGCTTGCCCTACTAATGGCGGCATTGGCAATCCGGCAAACAGCGTGTGCAAGCGCAATTTGCTTGCCATAGGGCATGTAAAATGTCGACGGAGCCCTTCTTATACAAATATTCCAAAAAAGCGGGCCGCAGCATGAGCAACTTGAATTTTGACAGAATTTCGATAAAGACAGCTGTCTCCATTAGTAGGGCAAATGTGCAGAGCAGAGAACCGCACTTGCGAGTTATGAAAAGGGTCTATTGCGGCTGATTTGGCAGTTTGTGAGTTTTGTGTTCAATAGCGGTGGAGCAAAGGGCAGAAATACAGCATTGACGGTTGGTCAGGACACACAGAGAGTGTTAGGAGGCACAAAAATACTTTCACTGTGAACATGTATGGTGTCATTGTCAACCTTCCTTGTGAGTGACGCATTCGCCCCCTCTTTGACCAGAGTGTTTGTAAAACTACTGTACTCACACGTTACTCTTACTTCGGTATGTTGTTGTTTGGTATTTGAGGGAACATCAATTCGTCTCACGTATTTCTTTACCATTACATAGCAGCACACATCGCTACCATCTGGCATGGAGTGTTACTTTTAGTGAAATGATGAGGCTGACAGGCTTAGAGACACTGTGTTACCTTTGTGAAAGTGTCAACAAATGCTGATGTGTGAAGAGCGGCTGAGTGCGATGTTACTGCGAGTGTAAAGCATGAGCGCTGTTGAACATAAGTATGTATTTATTGCTGCTCGAACGTGTGAAAAAACTGGCATAATGTATAGTTTTTTTTCATCGTATCATAGCCTTATACATTAGAATAGGGGTTAAAACAGTGTGTAGACTCCCCGCACCAAATGTCTGTTTTACGCTAAGCACTTTGCAAACTTCTTTTCATTCATTTGTGCTTACTTACAAGTAGAAGAAAGTAAAATGAGCATTGGCTGCTTGTACATGGTTGCACATTTAAAACTAGTCACCACAGCTGATTGTGCTTTGCAAAGGGACCCCATCCTCGCAACAGTTATTGTCTCATGTGATACGGCGCCGGCGACGTCTCAATCGCACTTGTACTTTGTTGGTGATCTTTGTTGGTGGTGTTGGTGTTGGTGTTGTACTTTGTCGCAATCGCACTTTGTTGGTGATCTACACAGGAACACATCGGTATAAACAATGCACTCGAAATGCACTTGGAGAGAAACAGGATGTCGTTTGCCGATTGTAACTGGTTTCCTTGCTGAAGAATATATATGTGCGCTGTGTAAGCTTGCTACATTTAGGAAAAGCTGCGCTGCAGTTCTGTCATCGCAATTTTTCTTCAAAATGGATCGCTGACCGGCCTCTCCAACAGTATGCAAGCTCGTGCATGCATTTCATTTGTGTCAGAGTTAAATGCCTCAAGAAGCCCGTCTTCTTCTGCTTCTTCTCTCTCTCTCTCTTTTGACAGACATCCTACTAAGGTGAAAGCTTAGAGAGGAAAGTCCCGAATGGCTGGTGCATGAAAGCTGTTGTATGGTGCTTTCTTTGGAAGATTTTACCTCCTCATAAATACGCACAGACAACTTATGGAGTTGCTAACTTATTGCACATCTGAAATGTTGGTATGCACTGCTGCTACTTATGAAGCACCATATTTCCGTCTACTGTGCTTACTACTGTTACAAAGGAAATGCCTTTTGTAAAGTATAAAGCTACGGAAATGTAGTTCATGTATGAAAAGCTAGGCACTACAGCAAACACTATTGTTGAATTCCAATGGCAGATCGCGAGCGCTCAGCCGGATCGCGAACGGAGCGCGCCGCTCCGAGCAAGATCGCTCTCGTCGAATCTGCCATTGGAGTGCATTCGCTCCCGCGGGAGCACTTAGTACGCGGAAATCTAACGAGAGGGCGCTAGCGTAGAGGGGACCCGGATTCCGACTCCAAACTCTCTAGCAGAAACAGCATGAGCGCACGGCGGGAAGTGCTTTCCTGTCGTCCATGGCGGCCCACGACTGTTAAAACAGCCGGCCGTGACGGGAAGAGAGCCGAGCTGGCCGAGCAGAAGCGGGCGCACAAATGACGTCACGCGGACTTCCGGCCAAATCCGCCGGTTTAGACGGAGCAAGAATTGTTGCTCCACGGAGCGATCCGGAATCCGCGGCTGCTCCCGATCTACCATTGGAATACAAAATTCATGCTCCCAATCTGCCATTGGAATGCAACTGCTCCGTACAGAGCAGAAAAACTTGACCTGGATCTGCCATTGGAATTCAACATATGTCTATAGAATGTACTCTTTACTTTATGTACATGCCATTTTTTTGAGACAAAGTCAATATACATGATTTGGGTAACCTAGACATTGACATAGCATGTACGTGGGCACTCATTTACACTACTGCTATGCTTGACGCAGTTTCTTAGCTTTAAAGTGGGCAATGCTTGAACATATACTAGTCCAGCCAGCATTGCTCAGCAATAATTACTCTGTTTCTACAAAATATAGTACACCTTGCAGTGTGTAGCAGAGGATCAGTCATATTTCCAACTGATCACTGCCCACACACATCGTACCTATGCACGTCGCACCTATGGAGAGTCCCTCAACAGGTGCGACGTGTAGATAGTAGAGAGATAGATAAATTCAATTATTGATAAAATGGAGGTCGCCGTAGAAGGTAGAGCGAAGCAGGGATAGGCGGTGAACATTCTAAGCTGGGCGCGCCAAACTGCTAGCATCTCATAGGTGGGCTGCGACATTTGATTATAATATGATTAAAGTAGTAAAGCGCCATTGATATATGTTGTATGATATAAAAAATTTTTCAAATTGATTCAGCATGTGAGGAGCTCGAGGAAACGTGACTACCCTGCTACTGTGCCGCTATAGAGTTTCGTTTCAATCGCAACCACTTTCTCCTTCGAATTCAACTAGGCACCGCAGATGGCGCTCGTTCCGTACTTTCCTCGTTATACGGAGCCTAGAACAATTGTTCAGCTAGTGTGACGAGACCGACATTTATTTTCTCCGCGGTTAAAATTATGGCAACCAGTATTTTGTTTTCCATGTTGGATGAATGAGGGAAGCCACGTGGCACAGTCGATGACGTTGTAAACAGCGTGCGTTGCATATATATTCATGTGCTTGACGCTCACCATCGCCTAAATGCCGGCTTTACTGAGCTGGACGTAAAGCTTCGTGCTTAGATCTTTGACCGTTGTCATGCCGAGCAGCCATTTCAGGCTTTGCAGATATTATCGCCATAGCGTGACCAGCCTACTGATCTGCTCACTTGCCACACCGAAACGAGTGGCAGGAAATTTAAGGACAGCTGATTTTAGGTGGGAACCGGAGGATGGAGGGTACATATCGTACTATATAAGCAAGGGTTGTTGTATGTAGTCATGAAAAAATACCATTTCATTGGACAAGGGGGATTTGTCTCAATGTGTACATAGTCGCTATAATTTCAACGAAGTGTTCAACTGACGTGACAACTTGCTTACTGATCACTTGTTCCGTGCTTTGTAAAGTATCTTAAAGTTGTGTTATTGCCCTCGGCAAAGACATGTGATATTTGTTGATGTTAGTTCTCTCTTATTTTCCCACCCTCAATAAAATGGGAACAGTATATATTTGTCTGCTTACACATACTGCATGCTAACATATGAAGATGTCTCTGAAATTCTAGAGCATAAAAAACATAACAAAAGAAGAGAGACAAGAGCTTCCTTCCTTACGTCGTTGCTTATTAATTTTACAAATGAACTCGTGCAAACTCGCCCATTTTTCAATATTTCTGCATAAAGTCGTCTTAATCATATAGGTAGCTTCATATGAAGGCACATACCCCAGGCAGCACAACAACATTGGACCGACCTTCGCGCAACGTTGGAAAACATTGGATACAATATTGGAACTACATTGGATTTCGGGTCCCATGCTACACTTTTGACTAGATTAGTCCAATGTTGGAGACCAGTCGTATAACGTTGGAAAAATTGGGAAAGAATGGCTTTGGCCAACATTGTCCATCATTTGTATTTTCAATATTGGTAAGCTTGTATAAACAATGGAAGCTCTAACCGTTCTTTCCAGCCTTTATTGATGGCTGTCCATCATTTTTTGCCAGCATTCCTCGTTGGATGAGGCAGCATTTCTTGCCAGCCTCTTTTATTGGCTGATTCTATATTTTCCCCACCTTTTTTATTGGCTATCATGCATGCGCTTAAATTTGTTTTGCCGAGGCTTCTGGCTCTAGGCAAAAAGCAAGAATATCCAGTAAATTATGGGAGTAACAATAGCTTTATTTTGTACTTAGTATGCATGTATGTATTGCCAGCTTGGGAAATGAATTTGGTTATGTTCACGATTCGTGGTTATGACGATAGCATAAAACAGACATAAATGGTCTATGCACTCATATGTTAATGGCGAAACGTATCTTTCGAACACATACACACATACAAATAAGCAAAATGTTTTATTTGTGACACATTTTATTCGTGAGTATAAGAGACATGAGAAGGGATTGAAAAGAAAGTTCCGATAAAATCAACAAATCAATATTCACTCTAAGTTTGAAGTCCATTGTATATAATCAGCGTCGAGAAAACTAAACGCATAAGCACCATAAGCAAAAAGAAGAGGCACAAGAAAACATACGCCTAAACCTATGCGACACGTTTTGGTTTACGTGTTTACGTGGAGCAGCTGAAGCTTGAAAGGTTCCTGAAATGATTCCAGGAAACAGCTGAATTGTAGAAATTTAACACTTCCTTAAGTAATACAGCATAAGTGAATGTTAGGATATGGTGATATGTTTCTGCATACAGAATCCGGAACGGAGGGTATGTGGGGACAAACCGACGACTTCGAAAGAACCGAAAACCAGGAACAAGAAATGACCGTTAAAGAGCACAGGGAAAACGCGTTTCACGCAAGACAAAAACACAAACATGAAAGTCACACGAACCAAAACAGCTTTGCTAGAACCGATTACTTCATCTGCCGCGACGTATATACAACAAAGCCCACCACGTGTGTATTTACAAATAGACAAATATAAAGAAAATACGCAGTAATACATGCTATAATAAACCCGGCACACGCCAAAATGAGGGTGCGAGCACAACAGTATACGCAATGAGTAAAATAAACGAATGGCTAAAATCGGTACGAAGCTTTCAGGAAAACCTTTAGAACGGTCGCAACACGTCGAGGCTCATCTGTTCGGTTCACTTAAAATGTCCGGTCCAAAGAAGCGCAGGGCTGCCACTTTTTCACTATGCAGAAGTTTGCAGCCGCAAGTTCCGTGTCCGTAGACTACTCAGGTGTTCTGACTTCGTAAACTCGCCAGTTTCAGCAGATACACGATGCCCGTGCGACACAACCTGTGGGTCCGAAAAACCTCTGCAGAGTGAAAGCCGCTTCGCCTGCCTCACCCCCAGCTCGGTGCCGCAAAACATGTCAAACAGGTATGCGAAGCAAAACGGATTAGTGCCGCCCACGCAGCTCCCCCCTGCCGCCCCCCCCCCTGCCGTGGTACGCTTCCATGTTCGGCGGGCTCCTGTGCCCCCTGCTCGAGGTAGAAAGATAACAAAGGCTTTTCTTTACCTTCCAACGTTTTGCATATGCCGTATTTGCTCATGCATAACTTATACCGTGCTTACTCGCAAATACCACGTAACTCGTGTTTTTTTTTTCTCCATGCATCTAGGAGTTCCAAAAGGTGCGTAAATTACATGCGAATTTCGCAAATACTTTCGGAATATCGCGTAAGGAATCTTTACGCGTGCTGATTTGAGATGCGTGAAATGAAATGTATCACAAAAACGAATGCAGCTTTCACTCACCACAACGCGTACCTCAACAGCCAAATGCATTCGTGGGCTACATTCAAGCATTAGCGGATGTGCGACTCGGAATCGTCGTCGCTGGTGCTGTCAGCAGCATCTCTAAACTCTAGTATCAAGAGCGACTCGTGTTCACGTGGCAAAATTATCGTGGCGGAACGGTTGTCAGTTAATCGGCAAACACTACGTTGAATTTGTTTGATAGGAATCGCCAATATGTCGCTATTAAACAATCAAAATGCGACCGGCTATGGCGAAGCCTGGGCTACCGAACACTCAGTACTGAAAAAGGACAACACTAGCCTGCGCCACGTGGCACTGGGTGTCATGGGGAGAGCATGCAAGTAATATTTTTGCGTAAACCGTACATAAAGTTGGGAGTGCAGAAATTACGCGTGGGCGCTAATTGTGCGAGTGCACATGGTAATACATATTAACGTTGTTTCAAATGAAAATGAGATCATTGCTTCTAATATGTCATGTACTTCCCAATGTGAACAACATAGGCACGACAGTATTTACGTCTGGACAATATTGTCTCGCAAGCAGCATTGGCTGTCCTGTATTGAAGAAACCAGACAGAAGGTCTGGACATAATACACAGCCTACTTCTATTATTTTGGAAATATTGCAATGACAACAGATAAAGTGACCTGTTAGGCCATGCACGTGGGCTCGGAAGCCACTAACATGCTGCTGGGCATTTTGGACCATATGATGGCGTTGTAGAATGTAGTTTGCTCAACTTCCAATGTGCCAGTTCTAGTCTACTTCACACACACTTAGCTAGAACTTGCGCAAATAAACAATTACGTAAATTATAGAGATAATTTTTCCTGCGGCACTGAATACATACACAATGATTTTTCTGAACTCATTTGCGGCACCGAGGTCCCTTCATATTGGTAAAACAGGAAAACAATCATGTGTACTTGCCACCATGTGTACCTGCCTCCCGATATATCATGTGTACTTGCAAATGTTACCAACATTGATGCTACAACTCTTGTGTGCGGACAATATTGTCCGACACAGAACATTGGAAGTCCAGCATTGGCTATACAGTGAGATTGATTGGACAATATATACAGCCTGCCGCCATTACATAACCAATATTGATAGGACTATGTAGAAACTGACCCATCATTACCATCCTTCTGCACTGGACGCACCAATAATGTATGCTGAGTGGCAACTATGGCCCACATTTGCCTTCTTTACAGGATGGAAGAACCAACATTGCAAATTGAATGGTTACGATGGGCCATTGTTGGAGGCCTTAATAGATGGAATTTCCAACGCTGGCTTATGAGTGGTATCACAGGGCCTTCATTGGACCTCCGTAAGCCAACAAAAAAACAATATTGGCCCGAGCATCTGTGCTGCCTGGGACATAGGTCTCTTAAAAGCACCTTAAAAAAGCAGGAACCGATAAAGACACATAAATGGGACGTTTAACAGAAAATAAAAATACATACTCATAGATTATAGAGTTTCAATTTCATTTTCGGTTTTTTCCTTGCATATACAAGATGGTGCTGGAACTAAAGGCACAATGTCCGACATAGTGCTGAACACCCTTTTACACGGCTTGCTAAGCACTCCTTATACACAATGCCAAACTACCAGAGGAACAGCTTTTACAGCGCACTCAGTGAAACACACCCACACACACGTGTGTGTTTGTGTGTGTTTCACTGAGTTCACAGTAAAAGACATATCATCATCATCAGCCTGTCTACGCCCACTGCAGGGCAAAGGCCTCTCCCACGGATGTCCAATTATCCCTGTCCTGTGCTAACTGGGCCCAGTTTATCCCCGCAAACTTCCTGATCTCATCTGCCCACCTTACTTTCTGCCGCCACCTGCTACGCTTGCCTTCTCTAGGAATCCACTCTGTTACCCAACGGTTGTCTTGTCTTCGCATTACATGGCCCGCCCAGGCCCATTTCTTCTTCTTAATTTCTATTAGTATGTCCCTAACACGCGTTTGTTCCTTAACCCACACCACTCTCTTCTTGTCCCTTAAGGTTACACCTACCATTTTCCGTTCCATAGCTCGCTGCGTCGTCCTCATTTCAAGCTGAACCCTCTTAGTTAGCCTCCAAGTTTCTGCCCCGTAGGTGAGTACCGGTAAGATGCAGCTGTTATACACTTTCCTCTTCAGAGACAATGGTAAGCTACCATTCATTATCTGAGAATGCTTGCCGAATGCACTCCACCCCATTCTAATCCTCCTAATCACCTCAGCGTCATGATTCGGATCAGGGGTCACTACCTGGCCTAAGTAGACATATTCACTTACTACTTCCAGTGCCTCGCCAGCTATCTGAAATCGAAAAGACACACACACACACACAAATATATATATATATATATATATATATATATATATATATATATATATATATATATATATATATATATATATATATATATATATATATTGTAATGGCGAAAAGCTGGACTGGGGCTCCGACGCTCGCACTTGGGAAAGCGGGCTAGAGAAGCAGAGGAAGAAGAGGTCAGAATAGAACAGCCGGCCTGCAGCTAAGGCGCTGTCTCTGTGTCTCTCTTTATTACAATGGCGCAGTCGCAAATCATAAGCGGAACACAGCTGTGCACTCGACTTGGCATTTCCTCCACAGTGTCGCCGTCTCGGACTACTGCTGAGGAATATGCCGGACAAGCCTCACTGCTCATGGTACCCTCCGGGAGACCGCCGTCCCAAGCCACAGGTGCAGCATCTGAGGACGGCGTCCATGCCTTCTCGATGGCTCCCGCCCTGCACTGGTCCGGTATCCGACCAGCCCACCACGTCAACGATTCTGCTGCGAACCCTCGCTTCGCCGCGGATGCCGCCAGCGGGATCACCGGGGCCGGACAGCACGCCTGGTGCTCTAGGCGGCTCACCCGACAACGCAGCAGAGCACGTGAGTGCCATCGCGCAACTGCGTGGCACGCTCACCAAGTTGATTAACGCGGACCCTGCGCTCTCCGCCGGAACACTTAGCGGCTCCCCCGAGAGTGCCGCGGAGTTCTTGCGAGTGATCAGCGTGCTCTTAGAAACACCCTACTCCATGGCGTCCTCTCCTGCTCCGTTGCTTCCACCGGCCGCTTGGAAAATACCGAAGTTCCGAGGATTCCAAGATGATGCTGATCAGTGGATCGAAGCCGTAAACGTTCTCGGTGCATGGTATGCCTGGCCGGACCACTACAACTGCTCGTGGCCATCAACAACATTGGTGATGCGGCCGCAGCATGGCACCGGTACGAGGGAGTCGGCCAACACTCCTGGCAGGAATGGAGCGTCAGACTGATCGCCGTTTTCGGACGGATTCGCCTCCACAACCCTGTCACCAGCGAATCCGTCCGGTACACCACCGAGGAAGCAGCTCAGGAGGAGCGCTGCCTCGAGGCTGCAGCTTCGAACTGCAGCTCATCGGCAGGGAGCATCACGGCCTTCCCTGACATGATGATCGGTCTCAAGCTGTGTTTGTCTACACAGATTTCAACAGGAGACCGAATTCCAACCACATCACTCGGACCACGTTTACACCAGTGATCCTGCCCAGCCGACATGTGAGTCAGATGACGAGGACCAGCCATCCATAACGACTTCCATTGCGCCCCCTGAACACCGTGCGCATCACGAAGCGTTGTTGTTTGCCAGGGAACCTGCCTCTGACCCGTGTAGAGATGATGCCATCCAGGAAACGTACCAAAACAACTCGCAGTCACGTCCCCGGCCGTTAAGGCAGTCATTGGCCGAGTGTGCTGAAGTTCCCAATTCGCCCTGCGGTGCCCCTCCAGAAAGTGGCAATGTCTATACCGCGGATGAGGCCACTTTTATCAAAGACCCGTCACTACAGCCAAAGTCTACCCCTGGCTTGAACGTCGTACACACACCCCGGGACGTGGACGCCACTCCTTCAAAAAGGTTATCATCAAGGTCCGTTGATTCAGGCTCTTCGCTGGCCTTGACAAAGGCAATGCTGCCGAAGTTGAACACACACCGCCAGTCAGCGCGGTTACCTAGAAGAGGATCCCAACGCGCTGGTAGTTGCCCTGAGAATTCGGACCCATGTTCAATGACTGCACTGGTCACATTCAAAGACTGTGCAGTCAGGATCACCAACAGACTCCCAATCCTGAGACGACCGAGAGAAACTCCAAACAAGGCAAATGATCATGGTCAGTGTAACCGGCTAGTCCGACAGATGGTTGTACAGGGCTCAAGTCCTCCCGGCCACAAGCTGCAACGAAACGACGTTTGCCCGCGAAGCCCGCTGCGACCACGACACAGCCATTTTCGGCTTCCTGGTCCGCCACTGGCGAAATTTCGTCCGAACTCGCCGCGGACGCAGGATCGACCAGCGAGGCACAGCCAGTGCCGCCCGCCAGACATATTTTGCAGACCATGCTCGCAACGCGTGCAACAGCGGCCGCAACGCTGCAGCCAGTTTCGCCCACCAGAGACTTAACTGAGTGACACCTGGACAGGAGAAATCGCTGCGTAGCCAAGATCGACCACAGTGACATAGCCAGTGCCGCCCGCCAGACGCGGTTTCGGCCGTTACCGACACTCGCCGTCGTGGCCGAGTGTAATGGCGAAAAGCTGCACTGGGGAAAGTGGGCTAGAGAAGCAGCGGAAGAAGAGGTCAGAATAGAACAGCCGGCCTGCAGCTAAGGCGCTGTCTCTGTGTCTCTCTTTATTACAATATATATATATATATATATATATATATATATATATATATATATATATATATATATATATATATATATATATATATGCGTTTTAAACTGTTCTGTGACTATACAAAAACATCCGAGACAGTACGATGACCATCATTCTGCACAAAAGCAAATAGAGCAGCATGAGACAATATAAAAAGAAAAGGAAGAACAGTTTCGCTGTCGCGAGTAGTATACATGTAATACAAATTCGTGTTGCCCAGCTATTATTATTGTGTGCTAATCTTCATAATGTCCTTGCGTGCTGACCATCATAACGTGTATTTTTTCTTCCATTAGCGCTTTGATTGTGGTCAATTAATTGTGCAAATAATGATGGGCTCGTTATGTCGACAATGCCAGCAAGGAGGCCGTTCCGGCCTATTGCGATGCGAAAGGAAAATGATGATGAAAATCTTTCATTTCAATTGCGTGATATTGAAACCTGGTTCGAGAGCCTCAAGACGACAACAATAAGACCGATGACAAAGCGGTGTTGTTCTGTGATAGGCTTTAGTGCCGGTGACGCCGCCAAAGACCAACGCGATCTTTGCAATGTTTCGGCCGGTGGTGCGGCCTTCGTTGGTGGTCCGCCCGACCACCGAACTCTTACGGCTGGTGGTCCGGCATAACCGCCCCCTCGCGTTGCCGGTGATTTTGTGTTGGCTGCGATAGCTGTTCGATCGAGTTTTGCGATGGAACCCACCACATTCTAACGATTCGCTTGTATTCCAGTTTGGGGGACTTGCGTTTCTTCGCCGCGATCTGCGTTTCGCGACACGCCTCGTACCGTTTAGACTCCCGATTATGATAGGGGTGTGGAGCGCGATCAGCGGTGGTGTCGGCATCGATCGTACTTCCGCCTATATTTTGGGTTAATCGAAGTTCCCGCCTTTTCAGTTTAGAATAGAGTGCCTCGATATCTTCCTCTCCCGCAGCCCCGTCCCGAGTGGAGACAGCCGCCTCGTCTATCCGCCATTCTTGTGCTCCCACCGGTTGAGGGCCTGCGTGCGTGCGCGCCTGTGGGCTGTCTTAAAGGGCAACTCAGGCGATTTTTCAGTGTCCACTGATCTCAATAAAATATTTATGTTCTCCTCGCTACTGGAATAATACATGCCAAGTCAGGCGGTTGTAAGTCATTTAGTTTTCCTGTAAATGAATTTTTAAAAAATTTAGCGGATTCTGACGCGGGCCACCCTCCGTTTTTGACGTCATAACCTCCGCGCTGCCTACCGGAGCCAGCGGGCCTTCGAAAGCAAAACGGTGATACTTCAGCTCTCAAATCGTTGCTGCCAAGATCAGAAAAGCTGGCATAACTCAATATATCGCCAAATGACCTCACCACTGGCATTTCTTTGGCGCTAGTTCCACATTTCTGGTGACGGGAAGCTTGTGACATCACCGCACACGCTCCACGGAGCATCTACCCGTTTCGGTTTCGGTTTTATGAGGTGTGTTTCTGAGCAAAGTAAACCACCCTGGCAGTCACACGACTATCAGTACCATCGGAAAACTGATATCAGATTTTGGTGAAAAATACCACCGGAGTTGCTGTTAGACAAATAAAGAAATGGCTGCGGGTTACCTCAGCTAGGCCCGGTTGCGCATGCGAAAGCTGCTTGTGCTGTGTAGATAAACCGGGTAGGGCTCATATAGAAAACCACATCGTTTGTATTGTTTGCATTGTTTATTCACGGTTTGGTTTCACCGCAGCAAATACAGTTGTATAGTCGGTGAAGTAGTTTGCCACTGTTTCAATCTTAACCAGAAAGTAGTCGAGTCAGTCGACTCTGTCTGAAACAACAGGTCTGTTACACCAGGACTGTTACATCAGGTCCGACACAGCTTGCCGTTTTCGCCGCTGCGAACGCGCGCGCAACTTTAGCACCAGCGTCCTCACTCACTACTTCCATCGCGCGGCCATGCCACAACGGCCTAACCGAAGCAACTGCAGCGCTAATCGGGTAACCGACGTGGCAGAGCCGCAGAGAGAGCTCGGAGAGAGCGCTGAGGATAAGACTAGCGAGATAGCTGTAGTCAGAAGCGGTGACGGAGTGCGGCCAGGCAAGCGCGCGCGCACACACACACACACACACACGCACACACACACACACACACACACACACACACACACACACACACACACACACACACACACACACACACACACACACACACTATGGATAGCATAGAAGTGCCAGCATGGTTGAGGGGGGGGGGGGGCGCAGCGACTCACACAGCACGTTAAAATGCAAGTTACGCAATCTGGAGCACACGTTTTCAATTATAATTTTATTATTCAATTTCAAGGTACCTTTTAGTGAGTCGCTGCGCCCCTCCTCTGGTCGCGCGCACAATGCAACGTGTCCTGACTCCGTGGCTTACTGTGCCTGTATTTCACCTTCCATGTCACTTACTATATGTTGCTGTTTATGTCAAATCCAAACGCGTCCACAATATCACGTACTTCATACTACACAGAATGCAACGATCACAGGCAACACCTCACCTACATCACACATGACAACAAATGGATAACAACCAACCTCTAAATTTCATTCAGGTGAATCTCGAGCACACCTCTGCAGCAACCAAAATCGTCATCGAAACCATGTGTCACGACAATTGCAATCTTGCATTTGTGAGCGATCCTCATCTACGCGCAGGCACGGTAAAAGGCATACCGCACACGATTAAAAAAATTCCACGCCCCTCTAAACCCTCGTGTAATGATTTTAGCGCAATTAAACACATATGATTACTTCCCCTTTCACCTATCAGAACACATTATAATGTTAAAATGTCAAAGCTGTGACCATTCATCTACATTAATTGCGATTTACCTGCCTCCTCACAGACCCGCAGACCCCTTTCTCGGCGAACTCCAAACCTGTATATCCCGCTGCAGAGACGCTCAATACGTAAATGCCGGTGACTTTAATGCAAAACACCCTCTTTGGGGACTTGGCCCGTCAGACCTTAGAGGGTCACAGGTTCTAAATTTCTCAATCGCTAATAATCTGACTATATTAAACGACCCTTCATCTTCCCGAACGTTTCAGACAGCCTATACGCAGAAACCTGGATAGGCATTACTTACACATTTACACATCCGCTACTAAGAAACATCTTTTCGGAGACTATTTTCAAAAACAACACATAGTAACGAGCTTACCACCATTAAAATGCCTTAGCGGTATAATGACGACTTCCATCAACCATTCGGCTCGCCTCCTACTAGACACCCTAATTGCCGAAGATAGCCCCCTAACTGACACCCCGATTCATTACCAGATGCGCGATATTCACGAGTACCCCTGGCAAATTTTAGATAATCCTTTCTCTCACTACGAAATCGAATATGCTGTAATGTTAACACACAGTCGGCACCAGGATTGGATAACTTAAACGGAATATTTGCAAAGCAACTTTATCAGTTACATCCACAGTTCTTTTAGTTTATCTTCAATACAGCCCTCAGAATAGGGCATTTACCTACACCATGGCGTAACGGTAAAATCACTTTCATCCTAAATCCTGGAAGGCCCCTTCAGGATCTAAAGTCATACCGACCTATTGTAATGAATTCGATATTCGGTAATGTGCTGGAACGACTACTAAATTCCCGTTTATACTATTTACTCCATACCAACCACCTCGTCCATGGAAATCAGTTCGGCTTCACCAAGACAGGCAGCACAGCACTAGCTCTTTATCAATTACGACACTACCTAGGGTACTATAAATCCCGCAAACAACCAGTCCTCCTCATCTCTTTAGATTTTGTCAGGGCCTTTGATAGTGTCTGGCATATAGCTCTGCTCAACTTCTTTAGAAAACACTGATGCCCGAAAAACCTGTACCTTCTACTGCAGTCGTTTCTCACAAGCCGCACCATCGCAGTCAGGCCATTAGCTGAGTACTCGACGAGGCCATGTAGCGCGAGATGGACGACGCCATGTTAGGCGCACTGGCATACAACTACATATCTATCGCTACGTCGAGCCCGATGGATTACCCGTTGTACAAGGGGCCTCCCTTTCTGGAGCTCGGCAATTAATCCTTTCTGCATCAACGGCGTCGGAGTTCTCCAGAACCTCAACGGCAGATAAGCTCCAAGCCCCGACAACATCTCCTACAGGGCGCTTGGAAAACTGGAAGACGGCTCAATCATCCGTAACTGAAGAAATCAACCGCATCTGGGAGCAGAACATGGTCCCAGAGTCCTGGAAGACGTCATCTGTCGTCTTAATCCCCAAGCCTGGTCAGCCTCCGTGGCTATGTAATCTCCGACCCAGCTCTCGCGTCATGCGTAGGCAAGATGGCAGAGCACGTTATACACAACTGCATCTCCAGGCAAATAAAGGGGAACAACGTCTTTTCGCACAACATGATCGATTTCCGCCCATTCGCTGTCGACGCAAGACTAGATGAAGTTACTCAAGCACCAGATCACTGACAAAAACACGAGGGATGGCAGGGGCATCACACGACTCGATTTGGAAAAGTTTTCGACAACATCGTCCGCGCGAGCATACTGAACTCTGTTTCGGAGCTCGGACTGGGTGAGACGTTTTACAAGTTTGTCAGGTTGTTTCTGCGATCCAGGAAAGCCACGCTCAAGGTTGGCGATCTCACATACGACCCCTTAGGCCCAAAGGGCACGCCACACGGTGCGGTAATCCCCCCGCTTTTATTCAACATGTAGCAATGCGTGAACTATCCGAATTCCTCCCCAGAGTCGAATGGGTCAACGACACCCTCTACACCAACGACATTACGTTTTGGCGCGTGGGCAGAAGCGAGGGCGAGGTCGAAACTGCGCTTCAGAAAACCCTTGACCAAACAGAACGTTTCCTCTACATCGCGGGCCTTAGGTGCTTTTCCAGCAAGTCGGGGCTCCTTCTGTACCTGCACGCCAGGACAGGTCTCAAACCCAAGGGCTGGATGCCCCTGTCGGAAGTCGATATCAAGTTCAGCACGAGTTAAGGATAATCTAATGCCCAGTGCAGGTGTCATTAGAGTTCTCGGCATGCTGAAAGAGTCGAATGGCTGTAACGGTCGAACGATCGATAAAATGACTGCGAAGACAGAGCTCATGATCAGATTGATCAACATGGGGAGGTTTCAAAGAAAACAACCTCGTGAGGCTCTTTCACGCCTTTTTTATGAACCACATCACATACGTGGGGATCATGTACTACTGGCACGGCCACGAGTAGAGGAAGCTGGACACGCTAATAAGGGAGAGCATAAACAGGATGGTGAGCGTTCCGATGCGAGCCAGCACCGGGTGACTCATTCAGCTAGGGGCTCACAACACTGTGGAATAGATCATCAATGCACAGGAATCTGCTCAGGTAGCTGGGCTGTTGTCTACGCAGGCCCGAAGGACTATTTCATCCGTTCTGGGCCTCAACCCCACGCTCGTTGAGCAGCGGCGACATTCCATCTCTGACGCCCAAAGGGCCAGCATTCAGGTCTCTCTTTTTGCTCGTAACGTTCATCCAGTACAATGCCAGCAGGTGCAGGGCCTCCGTCATCGCGCTATTTATAAAGGTTAGTGACGAGCCTCGGTCGACTTGCTTCGTAGATGCCATCCATCATGACCGCTCGGCCAGGTTAGCTGCCGTTGTCATGAATAGCAAGGGATCAATTTTCAGTTCCGTGTCTTTCAAAGATTCTACTTCCTCGAGGGCCGATTAGGTGGCCATAGCCCTCTTGGACGATAGTAGGGGGTTTTAGAATAGGGGCCCCAAAAGTTTGGGGCCCCAAATTGCTTTGCATGTGCTAACTTTGGGTCACGTAGAAAGTATGAGTTTTCGAATTGGGTTGTGCGCTCGCTCCTTGCGTCTTCGCTTGCAGCGCCAAGGTGGCCAAAAAGGCGGGCTGCGATAAGTAAAAAATCGAAGATTATTGAACGCATTTACCTTTCATAAGCGTACCCTTTAAAACTGCTATTTAAAGCGTGCAGTGGCAATGAATTTACTTGTATCCCCGTCGTTCTACGAGCCTCCAATCCATCTTTGAGCCACCAGTCGCGTTAAGCCTACGAGCTCTCGATTCGACAATCGATCTTGAACACGGGGGCTATTTCACGGCCAGTTCTTGGTGCATGCGTGAGATGGAAGGAAGCGATGACCTACGCCACCATTTATTGATTGATAAAGTCGTCACTTAATCAGAAATCAGCTCAGTTTTGCCCTAGGCGAGAGCCGCCGCTTCGATGGGCGCCGCCATGTTTGTTTACGCTATAAAGTTGGGGCAACCCAGTTAAAAATTACAACAGAATTCCACGACAAAAATTGTGATGTTTTGTCGCATTTTGGGACGTGTTGTCTGTCGCACAATTGTGTTGTGTCGCACAGTTCAATTGTGTGTCGCGCAGCTCAGTCGTGTGTTGTGCAGCTCAATTGTGTGTTGTGCAGTTCAGTCGTGTGTCGTGCAGCTCAATTGTGTGTTGCGCAATCCAGTCGTGTGTCGCGCAGTTCAGTCGTGTGTCGCGCTGTTCAGTCGTGTGTCGCGCTGTTCAGTCGTGTGTCGCGCAGCTGAGTCGTGTGTCGCGCAGTTGAATTGTGTGTTGCGCAATCCAGTCGTGTGTCGCGCAATCCAGTCGTGTGTCGCGCAGCTCAGTCGTGTGTCGCACAGTTCAGTCGTGTGTCGCACAGTTCAGTCGTGTGTCGCGCAGTTCAGTCGTGTGTCGCGCAGTCCAGTCGTGTGTCGCACAGCTCAGTCGTGTGTCGCGCAGCTCAGTCGTGTGTCGCACAGTTCATTCGTGTATCCCGCAGTTCAATTGTGTGTCGTGCAATCCAGTCGTGTGTCGCGCAGTTCAATTGTGTGTCGCACAGTTCAATTGTGTGTTGTGCAATCCAGTGGTGCGTCGCACAGTTCAACTGTGTCGTGCAGGTCAGTCGTCTATTGTGCAATCCACTCTTGTGTCGCACAGTCCAGCTGTCTGTTGCAGTCTCATCTCATGTCATGCAGCCCAATTAGTCTGCCATGCAGTCATCATCCCTTGTGGTGCTACAGCCTCATGATCACATTAATGCTACATCATTGACTGGGTGGCCTGTATTAATATGGCCACTCTGAAACTCAGCTCCTCGGCAGTGAAAAACAGCAGCACTGCAAATTTGGTGTGGCACTTGCTCAACAATAATTTACTCTTTTGTGGCAATGCACATGGTTTCAGAACTGCATGCACAAAGCAACTGAAGCCAGTTACAATTCGATAACACTGCATGCTGTAAAATGTATGGGGTGGAAGCACTGCAGTTGACAGCTAAAGGTCATTTACTAACTGACCTAATGAAGAAGGGTGCTGCTTTGGAAAAGGCATTTAGTGTCTCATGCTACATTCAGCTGGTCAATGCTCTTAGGTTCTGTATCTGCCTACAGTAGTGGAGCAATGAATAGGTTATTGCTGCTGCACTAGCATATGACTCTATATAGATAGTGCCTAGGCTAGTGACTGAATTTTTTTAAAATACACTTATGCCACCTATTAGTACCACGCAAGTCAAGTTGACAAGTACTCATTTTTATACGAATGATGATTTTAATCTTCAACACTGAAATTAGCACAAAATTAATGCATATACGTACAGGCTTTAGGAGAAAACACTGTGTCCATTGCAAAGCATTCAGTTTTCCTATCGGTGTAAAAACAGCCTCTACATGACACCTTAGCTCGTTAAACAGCACAAGCTGACACATCTTTGGACTATATATCACTGCAGGCGCTTGTGGCTCTTCTGGTGGTTATGCAGGGGCAATTCTTCACTTTCAACGAACAGTGAGAAAAGGAGCCTGCAAATGTAAAAAGCGAGCATAAGACAACTCTTCAAAGGAAAGGAGGCACGTAAAAGATGCATCGCACCATTTGAGTGGGTGGGCATTGGTGTCAGAGAGCAGATAATCACAAGTTGTATAACATAAGAGAACAGCCCCTCATTATCCTACCAATGCTTCATGTCCTCGCTTGCTGGCATTCTAAACAAACATAAAAATCAAATAACCAGCAATCATATTGGTCAGTCGTGGTGCATGACAGCAGCCCATTATCTATCAGCAAAGTGACATTCTCTTTCACGATGTCTCAATGGAAAATGCCAGTGCTTTCACATTTTGGTGGAATGTGGGCTGTTTTTTGTTAAACATAATGCATGGAGCCGGAAAGAAGCCAAGGAAAATATTGGTAGTTCATTTTTTTCCATTGAATTATACTAATTATAATATCAAATAAAATGAAAGTGGACAAAACCGGAAAAGGTTAAACCTTCAAGGGCAATTTATTGTATCAACTAAGTGTGCAACATTTGCGCGACTTCGTGCTCACTTTACACTGACACCACCTTCACAGGAAAAAGTGCTGGATATGTTTTTGTCATTCCTTTCTAACTAGCACAGATGGACAGCATTCTGATCAGGCTGTATTGAGACAGCATCTTATTCCAGAGAGGCGCATCGCCACATCGTGGCATCAATGCAGACTCTGTGTCCCAGATGCATACACACCAATCATTAATGCCACTGCTGTTATGCCACCAAGACTCTAAACTTTAAACTCAAAATTGAATGCAGGCTTATGTTCTCTGCCACGCAAGCAACAAGCGCAAAGCTGCTTGGGTTAAGAGAAACTGTCAAGTAACTCCCAGTAATCCATGGTTCAGCTTGCAAACATGTCACTATTTGGTAATGTATACCGTATAAACCGGAATATAAGTCAAGATATTATCAATAAAACAACGAGCTAATGTCATCCCTCGTCTTATATAGCGGTGTTTAGCCGACAGTGCGTCGCCATCTGGCAACATGTGGCGTGCATGTGCGTCAAAAGCCACACATGACCATATCCACATACAAATCCAATAGGAAGCTTTTTTTTAGTGTTCCTGCTTTTTTGCGTGTGTGTTCGTGCTGTGCTTCCGATCCGTTCCCGAGTTTTCCGCTCCGACTGACGTCGCATTTGATTTTTATAGTGTTCTCTTTTCTTCGTTCATTGAATATGAGTAGCGGCACGAGGAGGCAGTTCTCAGCTGCATTTAAACTAAATCTTGTTGAGTTTGCCGTATCGAACGGCAACATGGTCACTCAGCACCACTTTGGCATTTCAGAAAAAAGTGTGCACTATTCGAGGGCGCAGAAAGGGAAGCTGCAGAAGTGCAACCTTCAAAAAACACCGTTTCGTGGGCGAAGTGCAGTTCATACACAGGTGCAGGATACGCTCGCAGACTTTGTGCGGGGAGTTCGTCCACGCTCACTGCCACTGACCGTGGATACAGTACTATAGCGGCCAGCTTCATTGCCATCGCTTGCCACCATCGCGGGCCGCGCCGCGTCTCTCGCGTGGCTCGAGGTAGCGAGCCACGAAGAAAAACGAGGAGGACGAGCTCACGCTCACGGCAGGACTCGACGCTGCAGCCCGCCGCTCCGTTCAGCCGTGGGCCTTGTTCGCTGCAGCTAAATAAAGTAGCGACGATGGCACGGCCTACGTCGGCCGCCGTTACGGCTATCGCTTCTTCGCTACAGTACCATTCGCAACAAAGGCACGGAGCTCGCTCGGGAAGCTGGGCTCACAAGAGTTCCATGCACCAAACTCGTGCGTGCATCGATTCATGAGATGCAAAGGATTTTCTTTCCGGCAGCGCACATCCATCTGTCAAAAGTTGCCGGAGGAACTTGAGGACAAGCTTGTGTGAACTTCCAGCACTTTGTGAACCAGCTTTGGGAGAAGAAATACATGATGGGGCAAATTGGCAATGCCAATGAGACCCCCATGTGGCTTCACATGCCTTCGTCGACAACGATCGCTGAGCACAGCGCCAAGGATGTGAAGCACTTGTCCAGTGACAATGAGCACTCGTGCTTCACTGTCATGCTGGCTTGCACGGTAGATGGGAGAAAGCTGATGCCCTTCGTCATTTTCAAATGAAAAACAATGCCGATGGAAGCGTTCCCGACCAGCGTTGTCGTTCGCGTAAACCAAAAAGGTTACATGGATGAGGCTATGATGCTTGAATGGATACGAGTAGTGTGGAACCACCAGCCAGGTGCACAGCTGTGTCCTCGCAGCATGCTTGTGTTGGATGCATTTTGTGGTCACCTGACCGAGGCTGTGAAGCACACTCGGCAATGGAAAAATGGACCTCGTGATACCAGGTGGTATGATGTCCACCCTCCAGCTGCTGGACATTGTGCTGAACAAGCCGTTCAAGGACCGAGTGTGGCTGGAGTACCAGCAGTGGATATCCAGCGACAACCCGAAGACGCCGATGACCTGCCTGCAGAGGCCTTTGCCTGCGACTGTCTGTGGCTGGGTGCTTTCACCTGGCGTTCCTTACCACATTCCATAATGGAAAACGCTTTTAAGAAATGTTGCATCAGCAACTCGCTGGATGGAACGGAAGATGACGCATTGTGGGAGGCGGCCAGCAACAAACTCGTCTTCACTAGACAGTGATGCTTCGTCTGATGAATAGGAACAGCTGCGACGATGGTTGAGGGGAGCTCCGATGATGGGTGGGCAGTGCGCCCGATTTGCAAATAAATGTGCTCAGGCAATTTTGGGTTGTTTTTTTTTCTTTCCTGGCCACCTAAGCTTGGGAGTCGACCTATATTCCCACTCGACCGACCTATAGTCCGGTTTATACAATAGTTGCCACATTTAAAAAATGCTTAAATTACTGGGACAGGAAAGTGACAGGATGATCCTTGAAGACCATAAAAGAACAAGAACAAGAATAACTCTATTGAAACATAGAGAAAATACGCACCTTTAGGCAGCTTTAGCCCGAGCCATTCGCCACTTGCAGGGGGCAGCTGCTGCTCCTCAACAGGGGCTGTGAAGAGAAGAATATTGCCTTATATTATAAGAAACCACCCAGACTTATGCATTAAAGGAAATCTCGTGCAAACTTTTTAAAGATAACCTATCAATCTACCTGGAACAAAAGCCCATTTGACACACAATAATTTATGTAATCGAATGATGAAATTCAGCACAGACGTTTAGGAGAGAAACACCGGCGCTGTACTAACTTTTTATTCCTGTGTCCAAGTATATATATGTCACCAGCCACAGAACCACGCACGCCGTCCTGCAGAGAACATGTAAATGGGAGAAGCAAGAATGTACATGCATGGCTAGCCTTGGAACCTTTCCACATAAAGTGCAGATTCTTGCATCAGTGACACTTCATGGGCCTCACACTCATTTGAATATGATTTCATGTTATTGCGACTTAGGTAAATTCAGCTATGTTGTTATTTACATATGTTCTCTACAGGAGTATGTGCATGGTTCTGTGGCTTGGGATGTACATATGCTTGGACAGATGAAGAATAAAAACAGTTGTTAATACAGCACCAGTGTGTCACGCCTCTTCTCTGTGGTTGTCCTGAATGTTTGCCCTGAATTTTGTCCTAGATAACTTTAATTGTGAGGCCTGAAAAGAATGGAATTCCAGATGCAGCGAGGACGGAGCATGTACTAAGGTGTTATTGTGCTAGGCTACATTGCGAAGGAGGAGATTGTAATATTTACCGTATTGTGCCTCGCATACGAACAGGTGCCAGCAGCAAATGGAATATTCATAATCAGTTTATCTCAAGTCTTATATGGTAAACATTTCAGTGGTGCATTATCGGCCACTCACTTAACAAAACAAAGTGCAATGCTGGCCCGCACTACATCAACAGTTGAGCACAAGCGTGTATATTTACTTGGACTGCCACACCAATCTAAACGCGCCCGAACATAGCCAATCTTGCACATTTTCATACATTTGTACCCTCTCAACTCGAAGACTGCTGGGCTCTGGACTTCAATACTTTTTTTGGCAAACTCAATGTATCCAGCCACAAGACATAATTATGAAGTCTCTTTAGACTGCAGAATTTATGAAAAATCCTCCAAAATGGCTCAAAATTTGTGTTTTGCTTGACGTAAAAGCACAATGTTAGACAAAGTAGCAGCCACCAGTTACCGAGAACAAGACAGTGCAATTTCTTTTCTAGCAAATACGCAATGTTCTAACCATTCTATTTGCAGTACTGTACTTCTCAGAATATATTTTTCAACCTATTTTTCTGAAACTATGGCGACGTTAAAATCACTGTAACAGAGAAAATTATTTTTCTTGCAAAAATACATCACAAGAGCAAATGGTGTACCAAAACGATTGTTTATAATTTTTTTGAACAGTATCAGAGAAGGTCGAGCACAATATCTGGGACATTTGGCTTGAATGACCCACATAGCAAGATGGGCCTTCCCACAACTTAATACCGCCAAGTGGCCTGGTGAAGTTCAGCAAGTGCTTATGAGTCGTCAGAAAATACAGCTGAGTGATACATCATCCGACTACTTCACATACATTTGGGTTTTACGGCTGCTCACTCTGCAAGTGCTGGTCACATGGACATTTTGAATACCTCTTGCAATGTTCCTGAAGTTTGGGAAGAAATTGCTGTGCAAGTCAAGGTGAAACACACACCGAGTGTGACCACGTTACCTGACCAGCAAACTCTCACTGAACTCACCACTATGTTCCCAAAGTTTACAACAAAATGCACTGCTGTTATGGTAATTCACGAGCTTGGATGCATGAAGGTTTGAAGAAATATCAAGTGGAAAGCAAATGAATTTTTATGCCGAATTCCACAATAACTGCCACTACTTAGAAGAATTACTCAAAGTGTATACGCATGTAAATGGCTTGCTTTATCCTATACACTACATGAACTGAAGCAATTAATTATTATATTAAATTTTCGGTACTTTTATTTGAATGCCCTCTAGTTGGGGACATTTCAACAGGTTTTGAAATTGGACGGCCTCATAACCAGGCCAGCCAAGCACACGAATTGTCATAGGAGCCAGGCAGCCCACTAAGGTTACCTTGAATGTCGGCTGTTATGGCCGTGGTGTGAAACGCAGTATGTGGAATTGGTCATCCAAATTTTCAAACCTGCTATGAGAGTCTAAACCAATGTAGTCATCACGCATCAAGCTGATTACAGAAAATGTATTCAACAGCAACTTCATTAAGAACGTAGCCACAAGGAGGATTGCCAAGGTATTCAAGTGGCTCGAGGTTATTGTCACGGTCCACAGGGCAGAAAAACAGGGATAGAGAGAAGAGTAGGACACAACACAGTGCTGTGCTGTGTCATTCTATTTCATGATCAGCTCGAGGTTAGTTACTTGCAGAATAACTTTGGAAAAAAAATTTCCTGCTGCCACTTGAGCCAACTTTCTGCAGTTAGTTGGACACAATTCGAATATGAAAATAACTGCCATGAAGACTCGACTTATAGGGTTTTACATCCCAAAACCACGATACGATCTGCCACGAGAATAGACATGGCCTGAAAGCACCTCGACACAAAGCACAACAAAAGCTCTACCAAGAAAGGAAACTTTATCTCGCACGAGAATAGCCTAAATGTAATGCAAAGCAAAGGTATGTGATAGTGCAACAATACAGCAACAATGACACAGTCACTCAAAGTAAAAAAGAAAAAAAATGCAGCCATAGCTGGTGCATTCATTACGAGAGGCAAGTCAAGCAAGATAAATGAATTCTGCTAGTATTTCACTGCGCACATGACCTGCACTTCTAGGTCACAGCTGCAGTAGTGCGCTCAAACTGGTAGTGTGTGAGAGCCTGCAAAAGTATCAGAAGCTGATATGCAGAAAGAAAATTGTACATGGCTTGCAAGTGACATGACTGTCCCGCAGTAGAAGGGATGGACACGGTGGGGGGGGGGGGCATGGGGACCACTTGTTGCTTCGTCTGTGGAGTGCCACTCATACATTTGTTGACTCAACCATGTTTCTTTTTAACGAATTGCAATGTTGCCCAATCCTCGTGGAAAGCATATTACACTGAGTTAACTGGATTGGTACAACCTTTATGTGATGAAAAGTTCGAATGTGCAACTGTGTCGGCCTGTACAAGAAGCGCAGCTGGACGCCAACACGGCGATGGATATCAACAATGTGTACATAATGTGGTGCACTGCCTCATTTCCTTCTGCACGGCTTTCATCTTTTCCTGTAACGGCTGGCCTTGTACTGTGTAGACACCTAGTGCTCCGTGAATCTGAGACTGCCACTGCAGCAGCCTAACTTTTCTGCAGCTGCCACCCTTTCACACTGTTGCAGTGCGCTTTTCATGATCTGCGCTGCATCAGAGTAGAAGCATTGGAGCCCCATCAATACTTGTGCCCTCCAACGTCTCATATGGCCTGCCTATGAGTGCAGTTTGTGCGTTCCTTTCATGGTCTCCCTGAATTTCAGTAATCAGAACATTAAACACAATACTGCCTAAGGTGAGATCAGAGTGCAGCCCAAAACCGTGTGTGTTGATGTGGCGACATGTTCAGCAAAAGAATGAGAGATATGTCTAAAATTTCCTTCCCGCATATTTAGGTTGCCACGCTGACGAAGCACTTCCACCAAATATGCCACTCACTGTTGAGAAAGTACGATAGGCACGTGTTTCGTCCGCGTGAAGTGACGTGTTCTCCTGGCTTGTGATAACGTTGGCCTTAGAATACTGGCTCATACCCCCCCACCCATAGCCCAGCCGGCCTTCACAAAAGATGTGTGTAGTGTGGCTTAAGGTGCGCGAGCCAGAACATCTATCTCTGTGCACTCTCCCTAAATTACAGCGAGGGCCAATGGATGCTAAACACAAGGATATGCGCATAACTGTGCTCTAAAAACACTAACAACGCTTCCAGGGTCACCAGCACACTTGGCTGTCAGCGTGCGTGTTCAATGTCACGACCAGCATGCTTGATGCATGTCTGGCACAAACTGCAACGCTTTGGGCTCAGAGCCTTCGTGCAGCCGCACTGATTGTGTACGGTCTTTGGCACTTGAATGAGGTTTTTGTTTTTTTACTCCTATCTCGTCATTGTTTTCCTGCAGTTCGAAAACTCAAATACAGCGCTTAGCACAATAACGAGGGTGAGTGAAGAAACACATATAGGTTCACACTTTCACAAACTCAGCTGGTCCTCTATGATGGCAAATTGGTGTCCGAGACGTCCTAGTCGTGTCGTAGGTGCAAGGCATGTATACCTTCGGCACGTGCATACTGTGGCAATGTATCATTTTCCACTATGCACAGGAAATTTGTGAATATTAATAAAATTCCTTCCAGCACGGTGCTGTGCTATACAAATTGGATGGTCTGAGAAATTGAAATAAGCGTAGGACATACAACAAGCTGTTCGCATTGTCGCAATGAAATGAACAGCAAGTTGAGCGCGGTGTCTGACGCTCATTTCGTGCGCTTCACAAGCACAACTCGCACAATTCGTATGCTCCTTAAACAAAACAAAAAAAGAAAAAAAAATCCGCTGCCTTAACTCATTAGGACATTGCGGGGCTCACTCTGACAGCAAGTCACAATGCTGCAGAATGATGCTAACAAACTACCGTATCTCCCGAGAGGCTTTTCACACCGCCTCTTCGAGTTATGACTAAGACTCCGTCCCGCCACGGTGGTCTAGTGGCTAAGGTACTCGGCTGCTGATCCGAGGGTCGCGGGATCGAATCCCGGCCGCGGCGGCTGCATTTCGATGGAGGCGAAATGTTGACGCCCGTGTGCTGTGCGATGTCAGTGCACGTTAAAGAACCCCAGGTGGTCGAAATTTCCGGAGACCTCCACTACGGCGTCTCTCATAATCAGAGCTGGTTTTGGGACGTTAAACCCCACAAAACAACAACTAAGACTTTGACGGACGGCGCCCTTTTTTACGCGTAATGAACCTTGACGTTCCACTAAATAAAGAAGTATGCATAGCTCACTTTTTCTGTGCGGTCCCGGTCACAGTTTGGCCACGCGGGCCGTTTCAGCATCTCCACGTTTAACGCAGCACACGTCGGTTGGTGGTCACCCACACCTCCATTTACTCCTCAGTTTCTGCAGTTAGGAGACAATGCGTTAAAAGTACGCTTGCAAACAAACCAATTCAAACAACGATGCAATACTTACGGTTCATGTCGCCGTATAAATATCCAACGAGGGTCTTTTTCGTCGCCAGTCCACGACACTTTCCAGTCAGTTGTCAATGTCGAGCGGGCGGGAACAACGAATATATGTGTCCTTCACTGTATTCACCTCTTCTTGATGTACCGCACAATAAGATACACTGCTGCGAAATTGATGTTATCGCAGAGACCGTTGCTGAAGGCCTTAAAGTTGAGATCACTGCGACCACGTTGCAGCGTGAACGCATTCCATACAGCACCGCACACAGTCAAAGTAAACAAAAGCGAGGAAGGGGAAGAAGCAGCAGCACAACGTTACCTACGGCTTGTGAAACTGGTGGTCCGGCATACAAGATTAATCCTTATAGGTCTCTTTAGAGCGAGAGGCTATTCGGAGTTGTACTCATGGATACAAACAATTGATACAGAGAACAAGGACCGTAAAGAAAAACTAGTTGGCGGCATCACAGCGAACTGGCAGAACGGGGACCGGCCAGGGCTGGCGCTGTCGTCAGCAGCGACGGCCAGTTGAGGCGCTGGCATGAAGCTGGTCTCTCTGTCTTTCTTGTAACGCTTTGGGCTCAGAGCCTTCGTGCAGCCGCACTGATTGTGTACGGTCTTTGGCACTTGAATGAGGTTTTTGTTTTTTTACTCCTATCTCGTCATTGTTTTCCTGCAGTTCGAAAACTCAAATACAGCGCTTAGCACAATAACGAGGGTGAGTGAAGAAACACATATAGGTTCACACTTTCACAAACTCAGCTGGTCCTCTATGATGGCAAATTGGTGTCCGAGACGTCCTAGTCGTGTCGTAGGTGCAAGGCATGTATACCTTCGGCACGTGCATACTGTGGCAATGTATCATTTTCCACTATGCACAGGAAATTTGTGAATATTAATAAAATTCCTTCCAGCACGGTGCTGTGCTATACAAATTTGATGGTCTGAGAAATTGAAATAAGCGTAGGACATACAACAAGCTGTTCGGATTGTCGCAATGAAATGAACAGCAAGTTGAGCGCGGAGTCTAACGCTCATTTCGTGCGCTTCACAAGCACAACTCGCACAATTCGTATGCTCCTTAAACAAAAAAAAAGAAAAAATACGCTCCTTAACTCATTAGGACATTGCGGGGCTCACTCTGACAGCAAGTCACAATGCTGCAGAATGATGCTAACAAACTACCGTATCTCCCGAGAGGCTTTTCACACCGCCTCTCGAGTTCAACTTTGACGGACGGCGCCCTTTTTTACGCGTAATGAACCTTGAAGAACCTTTAAATAAAGAAGTATGCATAGCTCACTTTTTCTGTGCGGTCCCGGTCACAGTTTGGCCACGCGGGCCGTTTCAGCATCTCCACGTTTAACGCAGCACACGTCGGTTGGTGGTCACCCACACCTCCATTTATTCCTCAGTTTCTGCAGTTAGGAGACAATGCGTTAAAAGTGCGCTTGCAAACAAACCAATCCAAACAACGATGTAATACTTACGGTTCCATGTCGCCGTATAAATATCCAACGAGGGTCTTTTTCGTCGCCAGTCCACGACACTTTCCAGTCAGTTGTCAATGTCCAGCGGGCGGAAACAAGGAATATATGTGTCCTTCACTGTATTCATCTCTTCTTGTTGTACCGCACAATAAGATACACTGCTGCGAAATTGATGTTATCGCTGGGACCGTTGCTGAAGGCCTTAAAGTTGAGATCACTGCGACCACGTTGCATCGTGAACGCATTCCATACAGCACCAGTCAAAGTAAACAAAAGCGAGGAAGGGGAAGAAGCAGCAGCACAACGTTACCTACGGCTTGCGAAAAGGTGAAAAGCAACACGAGCAAATGTGATATAGTCTCCTTATAGTGATATAGCCTCTTGATAACTCATGGATACAAACGACTGACACAGAGAACAAGGACCGTAAAGAAAAACTAGTTGGCGGCATCACAACGAACTGGCAGAACGGGGACCGGCCAGGGCTGGCGCTGTCGTCAGCAGCGACGGCCAGTTGAGGCGCTGGCATGAAGCTGGTCTCTCGGTCTTTCTTGTTGCTCGTATTAATAAATCTATACAAAACAAACAAATGTGCGACTTAATTTCTCGCGACACATCGCAAATATGAATTCCACACTTTGTGAGCCAACCACTCTCACAATTGATCAAGAAACAATCGCACGTTGAAGTATAGTGGTCGTAGCAATCCACTGTCAATAAAGATTGACAGACGTCGTCGTTTGTGATTTAAGTGCATCCTATATCCAGACGTCTAATTGGTCTAATTGCATAACCAGTTCGACGTTAAGCAACTCCCTTCGCCGAACATGTAGTGGAAAAGCGAGGGGTTCCAGCAAGAGTCGGAAGCTCCAGACGAGCGTCTACAGAGGCCAAAAGCCTCGCAGGTTTCTGCAGGAACGTGGAGCACTAAGGGAAGCTATAGTATTTTTCATTTAATGAACACGTGTAACAGCAGTGTGCCCAGAACACAGACGTGGTGCCCCACAGAGCCCACAGAGAGATTAGTGGGTCCACCTGCTTAATCATATTGTGTTTATTTTCATCATTTCGTCAATAAGCTGTAATAAACGCAGGTCCGGCGCAAACCAAACAGTTTTATAGCACAACAAACTGAACGCGCAATTATTGTTTGGTTTTCAATATATGTCCACGCTGATGATTTCAATGATCGTTGCAGTTACCGCGCCCTGGCTGACTTTAGAAACTGTGTGGCCATCAACTTCCGTGTTCCATATACGTACAACGACGTATATCGGCTAACACAAGTAAATCCTGACAAATGGGGGGCCCCTTTTTCGAGAAGGCTAACGTCCCTGCATCAAATTCGCATGTATACGTTCTGGACATGCCGGCGACACCCTCTGCCGCACGCCCGCGCCTGCCAGATCTGCACAAACGAACTTGGCACGCACCGTCTGTTTTAGTGGCATGCAGGGATAAATTTGGTGTCGTGAAGCAGTTTCAACTTGAAAGCACTGTTGCCGCCACAGCAAACGATCAAGGGGGCAATCAAATGTGTGTCTTCGCAGATATGAGCGCATATGAGAACTGTGTTTGACGGTCCTGGTTGCTGATAGGAATCCGCGCCAGCTGTCTTTGATGAGTAGTAAACAAATCATTATAAAGGCTACCTTAAGATTTTTGAATTCGTGCGTCAAGTCGATAACGAGAACAATTTTTCTTATGCCAGAAGTTGGTTCAAAGTGACTATCTCTTCTGCAGTCTTCCCGTTAAAACTGCATTTTCTACTGCCGTTACCTCCCGTTTTCACCATAATATTACTGTAAAGGAGCATCTAACAAATGAAAATTCTGCGTGCATTTCAGCCACTGCGTTTCTAATAGTTATATGCCGCACAGCAGGTAGGCATGAATATTGCGAAATAAGTTGGAAACTGACATACGCGACGCTGGCATATCGCTACCGACGCCAGCGCTTACGTTACGGTAGTGGTGCGTGGAGCAGGAGAAGCACACGGAGGCAGAGTTAACACACTAAGTTTATGCAAAGCGACTATTCTCGCTTGAAACCGTTGAAACCACGACCATACGCATGTGCGTTGGCCTGTGACCGAATTTCGAAGCGTTGTCGACTTCCGTCAAGCTGATATCGACTGTGAACTAACCGGCGATTAGGAGAAACACCCTCACAACGGCGTCGATGAGCAGACCGCGAGTGAAGAACGTGATGTGCTGTGCGGAAACTTGTGAGCGAAGTGCGCGAAGACGACTTCCACAATGATAGCGACAATGCGGGGGACGACTCAAAGCTGAAGACGATGACGTGAGACACTTTGAAAACTGCGAGATTTAAACATTGACCATACCGTCCATGAACAATGCGCGAGCGGTATTGCTCATTATGGCTTGCGTCGTGTGCGCCGGTATTACATGGTCGCAGTCTTCAGAAAGGAGTGGGCCAACAGTGCTATAGTTACGTTGGAACGCAAAATGTGCGGCAACCAGTGTCTTCACTTGTAGGCATTGTAACGTGACGTAACTGTAAGCTGCCTGTTTTCTAAAGGCAGTTTATTCCTATTCTTTGGCTTAAAACAGCCAATACTCAGTGCAGTTTCGGAAGCTTCAACACAGCTGTGTGCGTAAGGGTGGCATTCGGATGTTACTGATGCACGTCTGTACAACACCAGAAAAGGTCTCGCTGCGATGTGACATCAACGAGTCTTCGAGTCAAACAAAGTGTGACTGTGTTAGCTTTTTCCATTAATGAACTGTACGCTTCTGCAACATTATTGTCGGACAACTGTCGTTCGCGAAGTGTCACCCTCCAGCGCATCTATTCATGAAGACGTTTCTCAGCGTGTTTAATAACACAACAGCAGTATCGTGTGTACACACTGGAGAAAAGGTTATTGCAAATGGCTTTTTGACATGGGTGCTGTGGTGACTCGCCATCAAGGGCTTCCCTTTTGATGATGAAGCAGCTTAACAGATTTTACGGCTGCCCATGGCGCGTGGATGGAGGCCCTGCTGCGGAACGTAAGTTATACCTTTTTTATCTTTTTCCCTGCATGCTTAGGTATTGTTGATGCATACCTGAACATCAGAAGTCGTAGAAGAATACACATACCTAGGATAGCTACTGACAGGAGAACCTTCTCATATAAAAGAAATCCATCATAGAATGAACATGGGATGGCGCACATACGGGACACATTCCCAACTCATGAATGGAAACCTACCACTATCACTCAAACTATATAACTACTGCATCGTGCCAGTACTGACTTACGGGGCAGAAACTTACAGAGTTACAAAAAAGCTAGAGAGGAAGTTAAGAACCGCGCAGCAGGTGATGGAACGAAAAATGATGGGCGTTACACTAAGAGATAGGAAGACAGCCGAGTGGGTCAGACAGGGGTCGCCGACATAATGAACAATATTAAGAAGCAAAAAAATGGACATGTGCAGACCACGTGATGAGAAGGCTAGATAACCGATCGACAGTTAGGACGACGGAATGGATACCAAGCAGCCGTGGGCGGCAGAGAGTAAGATGGGGGATGAAATTAAGAAATTTGCAGGCGTCATATGGAAGCAGCTTGTGCAGGACACGCAAGGATGGCGAGGATTGGGAGAGGCCTTCGTCCTGTAACGGACATAAGATAGGCTGCTACTGATGATGACCTGAACAACATGTTTGCTAGCATTCATTTTAAAGACAGCTCACTTAAGGTTTACTCACTGTAGGCATACATTGCCATGCAGCTTCCTGGCACACAGGTACTAAAAGATTGTGGCTATTGTGACATCGCTGTTAGCACGTGCATCGGTGCTATTGGCACTGCAGCAGGTTCATAGGAGCATTGACTGCTAACAACAAAAACCATGTGCAGTGTTTTTGTTGTTGGCAGTCAATGAATGATGACTGATTACCACTGAAGCTGCACCGAAACGTACCAGGAAGTGTCATACAGGTATTTTTGTTCATGTCTATATGTGCATTTGTATGGAGTTCCAACTGCAGTAGAGCTAAAGCAAAGAAGCAGCACCCAACAAACATTAACATATGCGTGTTTTTTTGTACTGTACCAATGCAGTCACTGTGTTCTCATTTTGAATACAACGTTGTGACTCGTGGTGCCTGGTGCGGTAAAGTATGATTGTTTTGATAGCAAGAGCCAACAACAGAGTTTAAAGTGCAAACTTCGTAAAATGTTTGTCCTTAAAATGTTCACCCAAGCTAGACAAGTTCCAAGTACCTGCATTTGTGATACTCTGTATGTCATGCGCATGCCTGGAAAGCAACATGTGATGAACCGAATGGCCATGACAGCAATTCTAGTGCACAACATGGAGACAAGTGCCCATGCCTGAATGCTTTAACCTACTTCCCTGTGTGCGAGTCAGTGTATGCAGACCAGCCCATCAGTGCCACATTTCTGTTCTAATAGTGTGAAGCTAGGTTACTCTAAGGTGGCAGTATTTGCCACAAAAGCTGGGAAGCTCGCGTCGCATCACTGCTGCCACTTCACCACTGCAAATGCAGTTATGGCCTTTGCAGTTGTTCAACAGCATGGTTACTGTACAAACGAGCCACCTGGTACGACATCACATGCAAGCCATGTCTTAAAATGTCTTTATAAGCCTTTCATACAAAGGAAACTTTTCACGTCATTATGCTGTGTGAAGGGTTATGCATTAGAGCAATCACATCAAAGCTATGAAAAAGAAGGTTACGATGTTTCTATTTACAACTCCAGAGAAATTACCGCGCAATTTTATTAGTGATAATAATGCCAGCCAACTCTACTGCTCATTGGTGTGTCTTCACTGATGTGCCGCAAACTCCTACGTGCGCGTAGGTTGGATATTATGCCTATCTTGTAATTGGGGCCGCAGTTTCTGTATGTGAGATGGTAGAATTGTATTTGTTGTACAGAAGGTTTGCAGACAAGCATACAACAGAAGGGAAACAGTATGGTATTAAATGGAGGGCTGCATAGTATCAGGGGAAAAGGGCACAACTTAGCGCGCGCTGAGGAATTCCAGTGCCACCTGTCAGTGTGGCACACTTGTGGACCTACACGGAAGCTACTTGTTTATGTGTGACATTTGATCATTATCCAATGTCCTCGAGGGCTACATTACACATATGAACTTCCACTAATATTCATGTGGTGAGCCTCAGCCGTGTGGAGTGTTGTTTTCACTTTCATACCAGCATATGTGATGACTGTCATTTTATATTTTTCATTTTCATTTTATCCAGCTTAAGTTCTCTAGCTTATAGGTTCACTGTGACAGCCTTGTCGGATAGCTGTCACTTTTGCCTTCACTAGATGTGGCATTTTGAAAAGGGCAGAGAAATTGCTTAATTTGATTGAACCTCTCACAGCAGTTCGATTTGTTAATTTTCTGATGATTTTTACTCATCTTCACTGCACACATTTGCACTTTTGCTAAAATGCAGCATTAGCCATGTGATAGTATGGCGTACAACGCCTTTGTGTTTCCCTTTAAGGCTTTATTAAGACTGCAACGTTTCTCCTGCGTGGCTGTCCAACAATGCACACGACTTAAAAGCATGCATGCACAGCTGTTGTCTATATGATGATAGTAATGCACTGGTATTGCTTCTTAAGTGTGTAATATGGATGACTGGTGGTTTGTGTTGCTGAGGAATAATTACATTTAATTGCATTAAAACTGCACAAATATTTCTTTTTGAGAAGGCTCTTCCCTTAAGAATTCTGCTTAAATAAAACAATTAAATGTGAAAGTATCATTTCCCGTTAATTAGGGAAGAACAAGCTAACTACTGCCATATGCAGCATGTGTATAAATCATACATTACTATGGTTGCTTCAGTCAGACTTGTGTCTCATTGAAATTTGGTTGTGCAGTGAGAAAATAAATGTGCTTCCATGCAGGGACCTTGCTCTGTTGCTCTGCGTGCTCACAGGAGGATGGTACAGGACATGGAGGATGCCCATGAACGAGGAGAACCTGGTTATGGCATCAAAGGTGCACCCCCACACTTACAACTGAAAGGCTTCAGCCTTGTGTGGTGCCTCCCTCCAGATTACATGCGTCATGTGCCAGAAGGTGTCGCACAGTGAATCACAAAAGTGTGTCTCGTGGCCATTGGCTGGCACCTGCAAGAAGTGGAGGACCATATCCAGGACCTAGGGCCACCAATCTCATTTTGTCACCTTCCTCGCCCTATGCGAGGAAGTATTGGAAGGAACAGGGTGTCTGTACTGACTTTTCCTTACCATGCATGAAGGATATGCTTCATCGAGGGTGCCTCACACACTTTGCTTTGTATGGCAGTTTTTGCACTTTTCATTTGAAGACTTTTTGAGCACTGGTGACCTTCAGAATGCTGACTAGCTTCTGCCTCTGTGTATTGTGTAGGAAGAATAGTGCTACATTCAGCGTAAATCAACTTTTACGCTAAAGAAAAAGTGTTGAGATGCTTGTACTGCTCTGGGGAATGTCAGCTTTTCCTACTGAAAACAGGAACGGTGTGCTGGTTAAGCTAGTAAGTGCAGCAAAAGGGGTGGCTGTGCAGATTGCAGAGCGATACACAAATGAATTTGTGGCTAAAGATAGCCAGAAGGCTTGTAAATTTGCATAGAACTCTTGCACAGTGAAAAAGGGAAATCGTCCAGACAGGTGCTGCTAAAGCAAGTGGTGTGAATTTACAAGGGGTGCCGTTAAATCGCTGCACTGTTTGTTTACACTCAAGTGACAAGGCCGTCTTTTAGGCCTCTAGCCAGGAATTTTTTTGTGGAGGGCCCATTTGCTAAAGGCCGTGACTATTTGAGAAAAAAACATATATTTTCCAGTATTTATTTTCGGTAAAAATTGCAGTATGTACATTACGTGACTTTTTAAGTGTGACATTATTAATAAGCTTAAATTTGATGTTATTAGCAGTACGCTATGTTATTAACACTACCCCAACCAAAATTTCTGGAGGGGCCCGTGCCCCTTGGGCACCCCCCCCCCAACCACCCCCCCGGCTACAGGCCTGCTGTCTTTCATACACTACACTGAGCTCTGATCAATCCTATGCGATTCAGAGCACCCACCGCACTTACTTTGAAAACAAGCTCCAGTAGTGTTGAAACGTGCAATGGCATTTTTTGTTTTATAACCGGCATTCGCTGTTTTTACCTAGCTGAGTGGAAAACCTTGGATGTCAAGAGTTGATAGCTATTGAACCTGAATATAGGAATGTAACCTGCATGCGCTCTCATAGGCACCCTCTAGGTAGCTCCATTCTGCGGCACCTTCGGGGTCTGCATGTGCTGCTCTCCACACACAACCCTCGCACTTACGCTGTGGCGTGCTTTAAACCTTGCTGGCCGACTGTTACTGCAAGAAAAGTTATTGCAGTTCATTTGGCTCACAAATATTTCTGCTTTTTCGGTGAGTAGGGGGCCACTGACTGGCAAGTTTTGCGCCCTAGCTTTTTTCAGCCACAACAGCAAGGCCCCTTCAACCTCGGGAAAGGCTGATCCCCTCAAGCGGCACCTTTTAATGTTCTATGCAGCACCGCTTCTTAGCTTTTCGCGTACTTTTCGTATGCCGCAAACTGTTGTTAAGCTCATTCCCCAGGCATGCACAACGGTAGTCTTCGTAGTTCCATTATCAGTAGTATGAACAATGTCCAACTTTTCCTTCATGCATAGTACGCGAATGTTTTGTCCATGTTTTGGCATTGCTTCCCTTCTCCGGATGAAACCCAGTGAAATATTCTGTCGATGATCGACAACCATGAATATGGGCCCCACCATGCACGCAACGCTCCTAGGACAAAGTCAAATGTGCGATGCAATATCCGGTCGCCACTAAACGACCACGCACGACGCCATGTCGATGACACACATGCAATGCCTTGACACATACGATCCAGTTGCGAGCAGCAGCAATATAGGCAGGTCTGAACGCGAAAGTGATGGTTGAGGCATTGAGGCTTTTAGCTGCACTGCTGCTGTGCTCGCCGCGTTTGGCAACCCGATCTAAAGGATGAAGCCCTATCTCCATCACCATCACCATTATGGCACCGTCGGTATGCAGCATCAAACAGTACCTCCAGGTACCGACTAAATTGCAGTTTCCGTGTTTCTTTTTCAGAAGCGAAAAAAAAAAATGCATTTGCAGCACAACATGCTGTTCATATACTGTGACTTAGTGAAAATGGTATGCGCTAACCGGTACGCATTCTACGAGCCTCTACACTGTAAGCGGTCGATCAATACATTGGTTTCTATGGGGGTTTGGCCGGTGAACTGTAGCAACTACATTTTTTACTATAACTATGTCATAAGTGGGTACATATTAAGAAGGTTTTACTGTAGTTCCATGTAGAATGCAACATTCACAGCCTGACCATGTGGCACGAATTTTTCCTGAACCACTCCTTTACAGTCGGAAAGGATGATAAACATCAGTTTCATTTTTAACCTGTTCAAGCAGCTTCTTTTTCGGGCAATGTGAGGGGGAGGTGTGCCATTCCAAGCTTTGGTGCCTTGTCGTGGGTGGCATAACAAAGCCACGACTCGTATGTGGTGATAATATTGTTGAGGAAATTTGGATCGTCACTTATGCAATCAAGAAGTTCTTGACTAATTTTAAAACATCTTTGTTTTTGTTTTTACGTTTTCGTGCACCACAGTTTTCAGCGAATTAATTGGTCTGATATTATCTGCACATTTAATCTGCGTTCAGACATTTAGCACTTTAACCTAGTTTTCATCATGTGTTCCATTGAAGGGTTCATAACTGTTGTGTATTTTCAACGTGCTCTCTTCCCTCCTGAAACAATCTGTGGCACTGAAAACCACTTGATTGCCATAAACAGTCATGATCATACCATGGGTCTCATCTGTGCTTTTACCCGGTTCAATGCAAAAGCTCACCTTGTAATGTAGCTTTATCAAAACATTCATTGTGCATATAACAAGGCACCTTGAAAGAGGTTCACCTTAAACTTCTACACTCTTTGAAGGCGTGGAGATTAGTGGCGGCTAGTACGCTCAAAGCTAAGGCTCCTCACCACCCAAGCAGTGCAGTACGTTCCCCTTCCTCTACCACATTTTGGTGAGAAAGTCAATCATAATACTTCCCGGACAAATCCTGTATAAGCTCATGTTACCATAGAATGTCATGAATAATTGGTGCTGCTATCAAAAGCTAGAGTGGAGAGTTTTTACAGTGCAGCTGTATAAAGCTGGGCGTCGATAAGAGTTTCCGCACACAAGTGGTCACAAGGCTTTGAAGGGTAGAGATGCTGGCCTCTATTATTAGCTGAAGCAAACCAGTAAGAAATAATATTTGGTGGGATTCTACATGCCAAAACCACCATATGGTAATTAGGCATATCCGTTGTGGAATGCGCTTGAGTAATTTCGAACACCTGGTTCTTTAACATGCACCTCTGTGTAAGTAGTGCATGGGTGTTTTCTGCATTTCGCCCTCATCCAAATGCCACGGCAGGGATCTGGTCCTACGACCATGTTCTTGGTAAGCTAACACATTAGCCGCTATGCTACCACGGTGAGTAAACCAATAAAACAATCTGGAGTACTGCACAACAAGGGGAAGGCTTACATGTGTCTGACTATGTGGAGTCACTGAAACTGTGTGTCTTGTCGGCGTAGGGTTGTAGGTGGCTAACCGGCAAGGCCTCAACATGCTAAATAACATTGTTGGGTCTAGGTAGCTTTTTTTATGACATTATGGGGTGACTACGCATGATTAAGACTCCTGGAGAGCAGTGGTGTGAACTTAGATGACAACTGGCAACAGTGGGTTCTGGGGTAAATAGCTGTGACACGGCCCTGTAGTTGTTGGTGGTTTAAATCTGGATGTTTGGGGAATGTGGTTAAGCCTGAAAAAGGAGTGGCTTATGTATTTCGCATTTGAGACAATTTACTCGCTATGTGAGTGTAAGCCAAGCTTTTGAGAAACAGATTTTAGGCAGATGTAAAAGCTGCTGTCCTCAGTGCACCTTGGAAGCATTCTTTACCAGAGAGAACAGTAAAATTTCTGGAAGTGGGGCTTCGATTACCTTGTGTGCTTCTGCGTATAATTTTCTACAGGATGCCATTTGACATGCATGGTTGCTTGTGATACATTTTCTTGTCCTTCTATTTGCATTTGTTAGTTGATGGCGAGCATGCACAGTGCTTTTAAATTTATATAAGATGTTGGGGAGTGTGGCAAGAACAGACGGATGTTAGTAGCATCAGTCCCTTGTCTACTTTTTTCTCTGTGTTCTCTTTTGGAAAGGGATAGCCAACTAGCTAAACAATCCGTTTTGTTAGAGCTCTGCTGGTCATCCACTTTCACATGGTGGAATGGCCTCCATTTTCCTGTAACGTCGAATTATAGTTCTGTTTATCAGTCTGAACGACATGAAGAAAACTAGTTATTAGTAATTAGGTCTACTTCACTCATTCTGTTATCTTGCCATGTACACTTGCGTTTCTCTTCCATGGTGACTTTATTCATGTCACGCCCTTACATGTGTTATCACTTCATGGAAGCTCCGTCGCAATGTGGTAATTTTTTCGTATGTTCGCAAATGATCTGAGAATGCATCTCAAACACACATAGGAAGTATGTGACCTAAACTTGAACTGTGCGCTTTCCTGAGAAACATCAACTAGTAAAGCTGCATGGAATGGCTGTGAGACTGCATGGAGATCTGCAGTGTTTCTGTGCCTTCCTTTGTGCAATGTTCGGGGTGCTTGTAGCTTTTAATGTGTTACCAACTATCCTATTTATACAATTGAAAGTTGACTCAAATGTAAGTAGACTTCTCCATAATCACAATGTAAAATAAAACACTAGATGCAGGTGTCTTCCCAAATGGGAATTTATTAGCATGTTATGGGCAATATATGTAGCATATATTGATGGCATTCTAATAGGCACATATTTTGGCTTTGCTAAAACAGGTCTAAAAATTACCTGCATGTTAGAATCAAAGTGTGTTTACAATATTGGCAGCAGACTCCTGTCAGGGGAGTAGAATGCAGTGTCATTGTCTTTGCAACATGGCAAAAGCACATCTTGTAGTCTGCATATATTCCTTCTTGTGGTCATTGTGACATCCTGTTTACTTGATATCAGCCTCCAATAAAGTGTAAGCGGTAATGTACCGATTTCATTATGGCCGAATCGCATCGGAGGAGAGTTTTGAAATGGCATGCAATTGCGGCACACAATTCAAGCCAGCTAAACCTGCTTTGACGGCTTCATTTGCAATTCTCATGTCGAACACACTGTTCTAACAATAAAGAAACGTCTACTGAACTAAGGGCAGGCCGTAGAATGCTGTTCTTGTTACACCTGTGACTGCTGTGTATTCCATGCTCATCCGTTGCTCAACACTATTCCCAGCTAGTAGCTCTTCTGGTAGACAGTGGTAAAGAGCTACAGTGTAATGTGGAAAGGTGATCATGTTTAACTTTATACCTGACTTAGGGCATACATATATATAAGCCATGGCATTGTGTATTCCTTGCTCAATTTTTGTCTTTTGCCTTGCTCACTGTTTCCTTAACTCCTTGTGAAGGACACAGCTGGTTTAGAGACTTCAATGGGAAATATTTAGCATGTCTCTTGAAAGGACTAACCACAAGGCCTATTCTAGATCGGCCGCTGTTTTCGCGTTACTCTGAGATGCTGACTTGCAATGAGCATGGCCTGGCACCTGTTTTCCACGTGCTATAACTGGTGCATGAGAAGGCCATGAATTATAGTAGTGTACTCAACCTTTTAAAGAATAGTATGTGTTATTTTAGGGTATTCTGGTGTTTTAATGTTATGTATGTGCACTATGCCTGTAACGGTTTTTGTCAAGGTCACGCCACAAAAGTGTGCTTTTTTTCTCTTACATCATTTTCAATTCTGTGTTGGCTTAGCCGTGCTATATTGTCCTGGTACGTAACCTTGGTACGTAGTGCTGGTACATAAGCTACATAAATGAAGCTGCAGCATTGGTTTACAGTCATCATGTGCCCATCATCTGTCTTGCCTGTTTTTAATGTACTGCTGTTTTTCTTTCCGTAACTTTCATAAAGCAAAACAGTCTCTAGGGCTAGTGCTTGTGGCATTTTTCAGCGGCAGTGCCTGTTAGTGAGCAACTCAGTTTTTGTCCTTATGGTGTATGCTACGTCTGGTATGCTGTGTTATCGAGCCATTTTGCTGCAGTTTTCGTTGAACATGAACCACCTTTTGTATAAGGCTACCTCTCTAGCTAGTTCTAAAATAAGAATGTCATGTTTAGCATTGATAAATTTCAACCATAAGGTTTTGTTGTCACAAGGTTCGTGCAATGAAGCACTTGTGTATTTCCATTAGTACTTTGTTTTGCACTTTATGTGACTAGCTGCCTTGTTGAGTGTTTTAAAGTGATTGCTGTGAAATAAAAACTTATCCAAAGTGGCTTAATGGCTTGTAATTTAGTAGGTAAATAACTTACCTACTCAGGAGAGCGACATCCCATATGCCAAGAGCTTGTTTGTTTCAGTATGGTTAACTGTGGCCATGGTGCAATATTCAGGTGTCTCTTAAACTTGCGCACTTATTTCTCCTTTTAAGCATCGTATTATATGTGCTTGGGTACCTGGCTCCTTTTGAACGACCACTGAGGTTATAAACCACATTTGATGTATCTACTTGCAAAATATGTATTGACTGGATGAATTATGGATATTAAAGATGTACATAACTAAGTTAATTATTTTTCTTACCCTTTGTTGTACCTTATTGGCCATAAAATGTTTAACTACTTAGCACAAAGCGTGCATATTCAGTTCTTGGCCACATTTCTACAAGGCCTGTGAAATGAAAAAGTAGACACATGCACGTAAACTTCATTGCACATTAAAGCTCCTGATATGGTATCATTTATTAGAGCCACCCTGCTATGCCTTGCCTCATGATTTCACAAAGCGAAACCCCAAAATATTATCTTGTTAACTTGTTAGCTTTATCTCAACAAGCTCATAAATGCGCTATTCTGTGCCAACCTCAAGAAGTGAAGCTTTAATTCTTGAAGGATGTTTTAATAGTTAACTTGTTCTTTTTGTTTGCATGGTTAGTTTCTTTCCGACTATACCATGGTAAGGGTGTTCGCTGTATGAGCGTATCCTAAATTTTAAAATGTATATTCATTAGTGGGCCAGTAGCATTGTGCTTGCTTGTTGCTCTCTCTCATGCAACATTGTGCACGAAGTTTTCCATTGGTGTAGAGAAGTATTCTGTTTCAGAACAGGGAGGAAATTCTAGTAGGCAGGAATGTTTTCTACGTTGAGTGATTATCATAGCAGCGATTTCTAACAATGCTTTTCTGTAGTACTACAGAACTCTGTCGCATTGGTTCAAACTTCTGTTGCCACAATTGGATGCATGCTAAGGCAAGAAGGTTCTGTTGCACCACAACACATTTATGTAGTGCTACAGTATTCTGTTGCATTACTTTGGGAACACTTCTGTTGTCACAATTGGAAGCATTCTAAGACAGGAATGACCCTGTTGTCGCACAAGACATTTCTGTAGTACTAAGAAAGTCTGTCGCATAAGATCAACAGATTTGTGTTGTGCTACAAAGTTCTGTCGAATTGCTTAGGAACATTCCTGTTGTAATGACTGAGTGCCTGTTGCGACAACACATTTTTGTGCAGTACTACTAACATTTGTTGTGCTACTTCAGCTCTCTGTTGTAACAATACACATATGACAGAATTAACTTGTGTTGTCACTACAGAAATATCTGTTCTGCAACAGAAAAATCTATCGCAGCATCAGGAATGTGTAGTAACTACAGAAAAATCTTGTTGTGACAACAGAAATTTCTGTAGTACTCAAGGCAAGTTCTGTTGTGATTTTCAACTGGGAAGCTTTGGGGCTCACGCTAAATTCCGGAAATAGCGTGCCCAACCCAAAACACAAAGGCAGTTCAGGTCTCGCGCATGCGCAGTGCTGTCGACGCTATTTCTTTGGGGCCCCAAAGTGTTTGGGGCCCCCATTCGGAAACTCCCCATCAAATCGGAAGTCTACAACAGCTGATCGGTGGTTAGGGCCTTTTTGCATCTGGCTACGTTTTCATCGAAGCCTCTAAGATTCTCGCAGTTGCCTGATAACTTAATTTTTGTTTCCCATAGCCACTACGTGTCTTAGGGAGCCGGTGTATCTGTTTACGTAAGTGTGTCATTAGGTAAAGTATTGTTTTCCGTGTGTAATTTATCGACTTAAATGTGCTACAGCAAACGATACAGGCAGACTTTGTTCGCCTTAAGCAAATCGCAACTGTGAAACAAGGACAACGTGGAAGAATTTTTTGGTCTGCCATAGCAACCATAGATACACCGCAAAGCTCTATTTTGAAGGACTCGTAGTTTCCGGCAGTTAGTAGCCGTGGTTGTTCCCCATACTAGAATACAATAGGTTAGCTTAAGGTATACAAGCGCGTAGTACATCTGCAGTCTCAACCACACAGGTACAACGTGAACTAATTTGTTGAGACAGCCAACACTCTTACTTCAGATGCCACTTTTATCTGGTGAAACGAGACAGACAGACAGACAGACAAATAACTTTACTGGGGTCCTGAGGAGCGACTCTGAAAACCCCTTACAGGGGAGGAGCCGCGCCACGTCGGGACGGGCAAGCCGTGCCTGACCGCTGTGTCGTGGGCCCTCTGGACGGCCCATAGCTGAGCGGTGAGGTCGGAGCTCTTAAGCGCCTGCTCCCACTCTTCCTCTGTGGTGAGATGATCGTTATCCTTTAACGCAGGACACCGCCAGAGCATACGTTCTAGAGTGCAGAAGAGATCTCCGCACTCCGGACAATCGGGCTTGAATGAGTCCGCGTACCTGCTGACACTGGCGAGGCTGGGTAGGACCCGGTCTGCAACATGCGGAATTTGGAAGACTGAGGTCTGGAGAGCTTGGCGTGGGGTAGGGGATAGAACCTCCTGCCGAGGTGATAGTGCTTGACGATTTCGTTGAATGTGTGCAGCGAGTCCTTGGGGAGCCCCGCGTCCGCATCCACGCCCGTGAGCGCCATTTCGCAGGCGCGGTGGGTGAGTTCGCGCGCGCGGGCATGGGCCAGCTCGTTGACATTGGGAACGACGGAGACCCGAGGTCCCATGTTGGCCGGAAACCATGTGCTGACGTGGTGGGCGACGCTCCTGCATAATCATGTCATTTTAGGACCTGGTAGTTTGGTAATGTCATTTACATATATTAAAGACAATCCTACAATATAGCCCTGAGGGACTCCGCAAAAGACTGTTAGTCGTTTAGACGAAACCTCATTCACCCGTGTGTATTGTATCCTACAACGTAAATAATGTGCTGATAAGTGTTGGCGCGCAGTCTAAGTCGCAGTGCGCTGTCTTATCTTGTGTATCTGTGCGCGCGGAAGCCACGGGGCTGTGACGTCGGTGGGCCTACAAAGACGAGCGGAAATAAACGCCGGGGGCCAGTCGGTTTGTGCCTCCCGGGAACTGAGTATCACCGTGTGATCTTTGATCGTGGACGGGTGTTGGTCGCTGGGTTACTGCAGCCCGCACCAACACGACATGGTGTCAGAAAGTTAACGAGTCGAGACACCCACGTTTGGAAACGAGACGTCGTCAAGCGAGAAGCGCCATGGCTTCTGCAGCGCACGGCCTCTTGCAGCCTCCGCAGCTGGACTTCGACAACGCGTCGGAGTGGCCGGCGTGGATACAGACGTTCGACGACTATCGCTTCGCGTCTGGCCTGAACGAGCGCTCGGAGGAGGCGCAAGTGCGCGCCCTGCTCTATACCATGGGACGGCAAGCACGGGACATCTTTTCAACGTTCAACCTTTCGGAGGACGATGCGAAGAAGTTTGACGTCGTCAAAAAGAGGTTCGACGAGTACTTCGTCAAGGACCGCAACTTGGTGTATGAGAGCGCTCGCTTCCACAGGAGACAGCAGATGCCCGGAGAAACCGTCGACCACTTCATGACTGCGCTACATGTTCTGGCGGACCGCTGCGACTTCGGCGACTGCAAGGAACGCCTCGTGAGGGACCGGTTCGTTGTCGGTCTTCGGGACGAGAAGCTCTCAGAGTCTCTTCAAATGGACGGCAAGCTGACTCTGGCAACGGCTCTAGCGAAGGCGCGACTGAAGGAAACGGTGCAGATGCAACAAGAAGAGCTTCGTGGCGCGGAAGGTGCTGGCAGCGTTTCCTCGTTCCAGGAGTGCGGCGAGGTGGGAGTTGACGCCGTCGGGCATCAGAGGAGCCAGCAGAAAACAGTCTCCGGAAATCAAGGTTCACGCTGCAACTTCTGCGGGGGCCGCGGCCATGCGAGGACTGCCTGCCCAGCAAAGGCACAGAAGTGCCACAACTGCGGTATCAACGGACATTTCAGCAAGGTGTGTCTCAAGAAGACTTCGCAACGACGACAGGTACGGGTCTCATCAGTACACACGGACTCTAGCGACGTTTTCTTGGGAACTGTCAATGCATCTAGCGCGGGGTCGCGATTTGTCCTTGTAAGAGTTAATGATGTGCCAGTTTTTGCCAAGGTGGATACGGGCGCCGAAGTTTCGGTAGTGCCGCAGTCTTTTCCAGGTTTACCCACCAAACTAAGTAAGGCAGACGAGGTGCTCACGGGAGCCAGTGGGGCCCGTCTTGACGTTTTGGGCAAGTACGAGGCACCAGTTCAGTGGAAGGGGAAAACTTCTCGCCAGGTGTTCTATGTTGTTAGTGCTTTGCGCAACGTTCTGCTCGGTTTGCCTGCTCTCGAAGCATTAGGCGTAATTAAGTTTGTGGAGCCTGTGAGCAAACAGACAAATTATGAGGCCTTCCTCTCACGAGCTTTCAGCAGTCTTGGCACGATGCCAGGGGAATATTGTATAAGGCTGAAGCCTGAAGCCGTCCCTTTTGCTATATGCGCACCACGCAGGATACCGATTCCACTAAGAGAACAGGTCAAAAAAGAAATTGAGAAAATGGAGCCCATGGGTGTCATTCGCAAAGTCGAAGGCCCCACCGAATGGTGCGCCGGTATCGTGCCCGTCGTAAAACCCTCCGGAGAGGTCAGGGTGTGCGTCGACTTGACGCAGCTGAACAAGTCTGTTTTGAGGGAAAGGTTTGCGCTACCGACTGTTGATCAAGCGTTAGGTTCATTGGCGGGGGCTAAGTGGTTCTCAAAACTAGACGCAAATTCAGGCTTTCACCAGGTTCGCCTAGCAAAGGACTCGGAGGAATTAACCACATTTATAACGCCTTTTGGGCGGTATTGTTTCACGAGGCTGCCTTTTGGAATTACTTCTGCACCGGAATACTTTCAAAAGCGCATGACCGAAATACTGCAGGGCCTCCCCGGCGTAGTAAACCTCATGGGCGACATACTTGTCTTTGGTGACACTAAAGAGCAGCACGACGCGAGGCTCACAGATGTTCTTGCTAGGCTGGTTCAAAATAACGTCACCTTAAACAAAGCAAAGTGTGTCTTCAGGGTGAATGAAATCTCCTTCTTAGGCCATCTCCTGACACCAGAAGGAGTGAAGCCGGACCCTGCGAAAATTGAGGCCGTAAAGAAACTAGAGCCTCCCTGCAACGTAACAGAGTTACGCAGTGCTTTAGGCATGGCCAACCATCTAGCAAGATTTTTGCCTAACTTAGCGCACGTAACGGCCCCTCTAAGGGCGCTGTTGGTGAAAGAAACCGAATGGGTTTGGGGCCCTGCACAGAACACTGCCTTCGAAAACCTGAAGGACCTAATTTGCTCAGCTAAGTGTATGGCATTGTATGACCCTAGACTTCCAACGATTCTTTCAGCAGACGCCTCTTCTTACGGAGTCGGGGCTGTCCTTTTCCAGACGCAGCGTAATGGTGAACGACGACCCGTAGCGTTTGCCTCTCGAGCGCTCACGAAAGCAGAGCAGCGCTATGCTCAAGTGGAAAAGGAAGCACTGGCATTGACGTGGGCTGCTGAAAGATTCGATGAGTACATCAGAGGACTCGGGGCTGTTTTTGAAACTGATCACAAACCTCTGGTGTCGTTGCTAGGAAAGCTGCCTCTTGACGTGCTTCCCCCACGGATACAACGCTTCAGGCTACGGCTAATGCGTTATGAGTTTCAAGTCGTGCATGTATGTTCCCGGAAAACGCCTTGTCACAGCGGATGCTCTTTCGCGTGCACCGCTCGAGAAATGCAGGCGTTTATGCGGAGAACTTTCCGTGGGCTAAGTGTCGTCATACGCTAAATCGTGCATTCAAGGTTTGAAAACCGGTAGCAACCTGTTCGAAAGAGTGAAAAGGGCTCAAGAAGCCGATCCTGTCTGTAAATCATTGCGCGAGTTATGCCGCAGGGGTTGGCCAGCAAAACCAAACCTTCCTTCTCATGTGACGCCGTACTGGCAAGATAGAGGGAGGATTACCGAGTGGGAAGGCTTGCTCGTAAACGGTACGAGGCTTATTGTTCCTCCGTGCTTGCAAAAAGAAATCTTAAGAAAGCTACACGATGGGCATCCAGGCATTTCGAGAAGTCGAGCGCTGGCGAAGGAGTTGGTTTGGTGGCCAGGCCTTAGCGAACAACTATCACGACAGGTGAAAGAGTGTGAGACATGCGTGCGGTACGCACCGCAAAATTCTGAGCCTTTGATTTCAACCCCCTCTCCAAGTTTCGCATGGGAGAGAGTGGGGGCAGATCTTTGCTTTATTAAGAACTGTCACTATCTTGTTGTGGTAGATTATCTGTCACGCTATCCGGAAGTGGCATTGCTTCCTTCCACCAATGCGGCTGTTGTAATCGAGAGAATGAAAAGCATCTTTGCACGCCACGGTATTCCGGAAGCAGTGGTGACAGATAACGGCCCACAGTTCTCGTGTTCCCAGTTTGAGCAGTTTGCCAATGACTATGGCTTTGGTCACATCACCGTAAGCCCGAGGTATCCGCAAGCTAACGGGGAGATTGAAAGAATGGTGCAGACGATTAAGCACCTTGTGCTCAAATCCGAGGACCCATACTTGGCTCTTCTCGCCTACAGGGCGACACCCGGCATTGTCGGGCTCAGTCCTGCGGAAATTCTAATGGGCCGGCGTCTTCGAACCCGTGTTCCCATGGTACCGCGATTGCGTGACCCAGTCAAGTCGAGTCTCTTGGACGTTAAAGCCAGAGACGGCGCGGTAAAGAAGCGGCAAGCGCGGTATTTTAACAAGCGCCACCGAGCCAGACAACTTATGGAACTCAACCCTGGCGATGCGGTCTGGGTGACCGACATGCAAACCAGAGCCACGGTAATTGCAGCGGCAGGTACACCCAGGTCTTACGTGGTGAAAACTGATGAGGGCATCACGCTAAGGCGTAACAGAAGGATGCTGAACCGTCTGCAAAAACGGAGGAAACCTGAAGGAAGCTACGAGTTCCCAGACTCCGATGATCATGCTGAACCGCGAGGTGAAAATACCGCCGCCTCATTAGCGGCTACTCAGGTTCCCTCGGCAACAGGATATGTGACCAGAGCGGGCAGACTGGTCAAACGTCCAGTGCGTTGGGGTATTGATGAAGGAGTTGGATGAAGGTATTGTTTGTTATGCCGCGAGTTACTTTTGCTTTTTGTAATAGGCCATACAGCCCCCCCATTATTTTGTGTTCCTCGGCATAATGCGAAATGGTTTGCAAATAAAAAAAAGGGGGGATGTGCTGATAAGTGTTGGCGCGCAGTCTAAGTCGCAGTGCGCTGTCTTATCCTGTGTATCTGTGCGCGCGGAAGCCACGGGGCTGTGACGTCGGTGGGCCTACAAATACGAGCGGAAAAAAACGCCGGGGGCCAGTCGGTTTGTGCCTCCCGGGAACTGCGTATCACCTTGTGATCTTTGATCGTGGACGGGTGTTGGTCGCTGGGTTACTGCAGCCCGCACCAACACGACAAATAATTCTCCGTTAAGTTGTGGAATACCGCGCATTCCGTAGTGATCCAAGTTATGTAAAGGAATATTGCGCTGTACACAGACGAACGCCTTTCGAAAATCTAAGAATAGACCGGGAGTGTAATGCTTGTGCTCTAAATTTTCAAATATTTATCTCTAATAATGAGTAGAGCTTGCTTTGTGGATTTTTTTATCAGGAAACCGAACTGGGAAACAGCTATAAGTCTGTGTGTAGTAAATAAAAATATTCAAGCGTGAAATTAATGACTCCTTCAAATACTTTAGAAAATACTGGAAACAGAAATTGCTCGGTAATTTCACATTTCCGTTCTTTTACCACCTTTGTGTATTGGACAGACCTTGGCTATTTTTAAGTCATCGTGAAACACGCCAGTAGTAAACATTAGATTAGCAAGATAAATAATAAATCAGCCATTAAAAGCGCAACGTACTTGATGAGAACGCATCTTATATCATCATGGCCTGCACATACATCATCTTTAACTTGTTGATTAAAGTGACTGTTTCCTGAAGTGCAGTGGGTGAAAAGACTCCGATAATGAATTGAGGGTGTTATTAAATGCATTGTTGGTTTCAGGTATATCACCGACCGGTTTACAACACTACTAAAGTAGTTATTAAATACACAGGCTAATACGTTGCAGCAGATATCCACAAAAACAATGAAAAGTGAATATTTAATAACTAATGTTGCGGCCAGTGGACCAGCCTTCCTCAGATTGAGTATAGTTACAGAGCGTCGTCCTCATTAAGTTGTTGGCTGGTTCCTACGCACATACGCCCACAAAAGCAGAGTAATTCACATGGACGCATGGTGCTGAGTGAGTTCTTGTCGCACGCGGCTCTCAATCAGGAGTAGAGATGGGTCGCTCAGGAGTGAGTCGGATCTCTTAAGCGGCTCTTTCGAAAGAGTGAGTGATCCGCGGCGCAGTAAAAGCAGGGTCCCTCAGTATTATCTGTTCATGAAACTCCCGCGTCACTCTATGGGAGAGTTTCATATATCGCCCACAGCCGCCGCATGCGGCGCTGGCGTAAGGAGGATGACGAGGAAGCTGGCGGGGCTGTCGGAAGGGTGATCGTCATTAGAGGAGTGTAGGCCCGGTGTGGTGCTGTTTGCGGTTGTTGCTTTTAGGGGCGAAGCTCCTTAGGGTGTGGGTCGTTCCCTCCTCTGTAGTAGTAGTAGTAGTAGCAGTAGTAGTAGTAGTATGTATGTAGCCACCTTGCGCTGCCGGGAGGGTCGCCCTCGGCGCGTGCCTCCCGGCGCGCGAGATCTCTCACTCTTCCATCTGCTGTCTTGTGAGAGAGAGAGAGAGACAGACAAAGAGAGAGCGAAAGGCGCGCGTTGACTATGAAAACGCTATTTCTTCGATGAACGCTCTACCAGCTCGCTAAGGAGAACGCGCCCTCACCCGCGAGAGACAACGTTGGCACAGGCAGCGTCTTCTAGCGAGTTTCTTGATTGAAAAATACCGACTGCTCGCGCTGGAGAACCGTTCACCGGCCACCCATATATATATATATATATATATATATATATATATATATATATATATATATATATATATATATATATATATATATATAGGCACTGCATCTTGACTTGCAATGAAGTGCCGGTGGGAGATTTCACTTTTCACTTGTGCGTAGTCGAACCATAAGGATTCGTAGTGTGCGCTTTAACTAAGTTAATCCGGAACTCGGCGCGATCTACGATGAACATCCGGAGCTTCGCCCACTCATCATCATTCACTCCGTGGATATGCTGTGGATTTTTTTTCGCTGTCACCTCAACGTGTTTCTCCACGTGGTGAGAGCGATGCCTAACATTTGCTACGTTCCGGGCTGTCGGCTGGGGTACCAGGTCATAGACGAAAAAGTATTACAGCGAAAGGTGTATATGGCTAGGAGAAACGAAAAACTGCTCGGCATCTGTGGCACGAGCGGCGTCCATTTGCTGTGCTATCAGTTACGTCGTTCTGAGAGTCGTACCCATGCTGGCGCGCCATCGGCTGGGCCGTGATTGACGTCGTCCATCCCGTCGCAGCCATGGCGCCGAGCACGCGCGCATCAATTTCGATCTGTGGCGGGCTATTTGAATGCAGCCAAGATGTCACGGCATTATACCCCTCCTGAGAGGCATCGTCCCGATGCGTGGGGCAAGGCAAGAGTTCTTATGTTGTCCGTTGTGTTCACGTCCTTTCATAGTAGCGTTTCATGCGAACATGCACAACCTCCGTAGGTTTTCGGTGTCTTGGGCTCTGATGACCAGCGGGTTTATTTATTTATTTTTATTTATTTATTTGTAGATACTGCAATCCCACATGAGGGATTATAGCAGGGTGGGAAGTACAATCATAAATATTCCTAGGTAAACAAGAACAAAAATACGGAAGCAAAGTACAGTTCTCGGAATTACAAGAGAGGGAAAAACTGATATACAGAATTCACGAATACATGATCAACCATGGCGGCAAAATACAATTCAAAATGTACGGGATAATAAATATTCCAGAAACAGAGTCACATACGCAAGGGTGTTAATTCTACACAATTTCAAATATGTACACATATATACATATACACACATGCATAAATATATATTATGCAGTTAAACACAAGGCAAACTTTTCAAGTGATGGCTGTAAAACAACGTCATTAGTTAGGTTGTTCCATTCCCTGACTGTTCTCGGAAAAAATGAATACGTGAAAGAGTTATTGCGTGTTTGAAAGGGCGTAATAGAGAGATTATGGCGATGCTTTGTCGGATACCCAGAGGAGAAAGACAATAATTTGCTAGTGCCTATCTTATAGTGTTTCTTAATTAGCTGACATAAAAATTCGAGACGAGAAGATTAGCTCTAGCTAGCAGTGCACTAACAGATGTGCGACCATAACTGTTGTATGTATATAAAACGGGCTGCCTTTCTCTGTATTTTTTCATTCTTCTTTTTATTAGTCAACGTAAAAGGATCCCATATAACGACTGCGTAATCTAGAATGGGTAGAACTGTTGATTTGTTCGCCAGCAAGCGCACAGAGGGAGTGGAGTGCTTGAGAGCTCTCCTAAGAAATGAAAGTCTTGTGTTAGCACAAGCTGCAACATAATCAATATGTTTATTCCACGTCAGGTTGTTGGTAATGTAAACCCCTAGATACTTGTAGTACTGCACCTCAGCAAGGAATATATTGTTACAGCAATATTGGAACAAAAGGGGCTCTTTTTTGAGTGAAATGCGCATAAATACGGTTTTTTCAAAGTTTATGGGCATCTGCCAACTGTCGCACCAAGCTATAACTTTTTGAAATGCGGCATTTGACTTTATTTGGTCATTAGAGTTTTCTACCTCGGAGTAAATAACGCAGTCATCTGCACAGAGTTTTATGTTAACGGGTATGTCATTCACAATGTCATTGATATATAAAAGAAAAAGAAGCGGTCCAAGTACCGATCCCTGGGGGACGCCAGATTCCACAGAAACCCTCTCAGAGCATTTATCTTTAAATACAACAAATTGCTGCCGGCTATGAAGGTAAGATAAAATCCATTTAGTTAACTGCTTGTTTTTGAGTATGTTGTCTAGGTTGAAAATTAACTTTTTGTGAGAAACCTTATCAAATGCCTTTGAAAAATCCATAAAAATTGCGTCGGTCTGCTCACCATTATTAATTGTCAATGCAAAATCGTAAACGGTCTGAACTAATTGGGTGCAAGTAGAGTAGCCTCTTCTGAATCCATGTTGAGACTCAGATAGGGCATTATGAGCAGTTAGAAACTCCGAAATATGATTATGAACTATATGCTCGAGCAACTTACAAACTGCTGACAATAGTGATATTGGCCTATAATTGCTAATTTCATCTTTATTTCCCTTTTTATGAAGTGGTTTTACTTTGGCTGCCCTCCAGTCGACTGGCACCTGTCCTTCCTTGGAATTTTGTAAAAAGAATGCACAGATATTTGGCAACACATTCAGCGTACCTTTTGAGAAAGGCATTGGTTATTTCGTCAGCACCACCAGATTTTTTCACATCAAGTTTCAAGAGCATGTTGAAAATTCCCTTTTCACTTACGGTAATGTCAGGCATCGGCGGTAATGGTGACACAAAATTAGGCAGTTTCCCATCATCATTAGTAAAGCAGGACTGAAACTGCCTATTGAATGCATTAGCAATTTTTGTGGCATCAGTAATTTGGACACCATTAATGGTAAAAGCATCCACATCAGTATAGGATGGGGAAATTGCTTGCCAAAACTTCTGCGGTGAACTAGTAATGAAACTGGGTAATGAAACTGAAAAATATTTGTCTTTGTCAGCTGCTACTTGTGTTTGAACTTTGTGAGACAAATCTGAAATTTTGGATTCTAGGCTCACGCAGTCGCCTACAGATCGACGCTTTTTTTAACCTCTTTAATTTTCTCTGCAAATATATAGTAGAACGACTTATCCAAGCATTCACACGTTTGTTTTTCTTGCGTATCAATGGCACAAATTGTTCAGTGCATTCATGTACAAGTTTCGTAAAAGAAGCCCAAAGATTGTGAACATTCGCATCACTGCTAGAGAAATTATCTATATGAAATGAAAGCACGTCTATTATAGCTTCGTCATCGGCTCTGGAAAAGTTTCGAAAATACGAAGTTTCGGTAGCTTTGTCGACTTTAACATTTCTGAAGCTAAGGAAGACGGCCTGATGATCGGAAATTCCTGGAATGATTTGAGATGTGGCATTCTCGAAAATGCTACCGCTTACGAAGAAAAGATCGAGTAGAGTCTTACTGCTATCCTGAATTCTTGTGAAGCCTTCAACAACTTGAGTAAGGTCAAAGGCAAAAGCAGTATCAAGCATTGCCTCTCCTACCTTGTCATTACGAATTTTGGGGGACATTGTTAGCCAGTCAACATCAGGCAAATTGAAATCACCAGATAGGATTATCCGATCATCAGGTTTGATATGGTCACTTAAATACTCCTCCAACACATCCATGGTAGAAGCATCAGAGTTAGGGGGTCTGTACATGGCACCAACAATATACCTAAGGCCGCCACTATAGGCTTTGCAGAATAAACACTCAATGTTGGCAACATTAGGCATCAAGAATACGTTAAGCGCACATTTATAGATTATAGCAACTCCACCACCCCTACTACCACGATCCTTCCTGTAAACTCGGTATCCTGATGGGACGAATTCACTATCGTATATTTCATCACTGAGCCATGTCTCAGTCAGTATAACAATATCAGGATCGTTAGCAATAATTAGCCCCTCAAGCTCTGTGCTTTTATTGACTACGCTCCTATAATATGTTAAGAAGTTTCAAGAATTGATCATCATTTTGCCTTAGTCAAACCCGTCTATCACTTTTCAACTGGAAGCGGCATTTCTTGTCACTGTCCCAGCCGTACATGGCGCCGTTTACACTTAGCTTATCATAGATAAACTTTACCTTGGCCCCTTTTTCCTTTTCGTCTTGAGCAGTTTTCCAAAGCATCCTTCGCTACTCACGGACATGTTGCGAAAAATCTTCCGCAACAGACAATGAAGTGCCTTTAAGTTTATACGAAACTTTTAAAATTGACAGCTTTTCTCTGTAATCCAGGCACTTTATTACTATTGGGCGATTTTTATTTTTCATACTGCGGCCTATCCTATGAATTCGCTCAATGCTGACCGCTTTAAGTCCCAGTTTTTCTTCAACAATGTCCTTATTAAATTTCTCTTCCAATTCTTCATGTGTCTCGTTCTTGGGTTCATAAAGACCATAGATGATTAGGTTATTTCGGCGGCTCCTATTTTCTAAGTCATCTACTTTGTCCTTAAGCGTCACGAAGTTTCTATCAAGGTGGGACATTTTGTCGTCTAAGTCTTCAATCTTGTCGCCCAATGTGGCAAGACTAGACAGCTGTTTCTCCATTGACTTCGTAATTCACGTCACTTATACGGCGGAGTACTTCGTAAGGGCCGAAGTATCGGCAAAGGAGCTTCTCAGACAGTCCACGACGTCGCACCGGCGTCCAAATCCATACTTTGTCACCGGGCTGGTATTCGGTTCACTACGACGCTGGTTGTACCGGCTAGAATCGACACGTTGTTGATGGCGTATTCGATACCTTGCCATCTGTCGTTCTTCCTCAGCTCGTTGCAAGAAATCTTCCAGCTCCGATGGGTGGTCGTTTTCTTCGTCTAGGGGCAACATAGCATCCAAGGTTGTTACTCTTCGGGCGAATACAAGTTGAAACGGTGGAACTGGGGTTGTTTCTTGAACGGCGGTGTTGTAAGCACAGGTGATGTAGGGCAAGATTTCATCCCACAGCCTATGTTCAACGTCGACATACATCGAAAGCATATCAGCCAGCATTCTATTAAGGCGTTCAGTCAAACCGTTTGACTGAGGGTGGTACGCCGTTGTTCTTCTGTGATCGGTGTGCGTCATTCGCATTAAGCATCGCATTAAGTCAGCAGTAAACGCTGTACCCCGATCAGTAATAACAACCGAGGGAGCGCCGTGCCTTAGCTGTGTGTTGTGTACAAACACCTTGCTACTTCGACAGCTGTCGCACTGTGCACGGAATCGGTTTCAGCGTAACGGGTGAGATAGTCCGTGGCTACAACTATCCATTTTTTGCCTGAAGATGACGTTGGGAATGGGCCGAGGAGATCTATGCCGACTTGCTGGAAAGGAGCCTTTGGTGGATGTATTGGCTGGAGAAGGCCTGCCGGTTTGTCAGATGGTGCTTTCCGTCTTTGACACTCGCGACAGGTCTTGACGCAACGTTGCACTGATGCCAGCAGCTTAGGCTAGTAGTATTTCTGGTGGATTCTGGCGAATGTACGGCTCACACCCATATGTCCGGAAGTTGGCTCATCATGACATGCGTGCAGAATTTCTTGTCTCATATCTTGAGGCACGACAAGTAAGAACTTCTCTTCGTTGTGCTGGAAGTTTCTCTTGTAGAGGATACTGCCGCGCAGACAAAGTGGAGAACACCCTAGCGAAAGTACGCGGCACTTGAACCTCAAGTCTCTCTAGACGCTGTATAAGTGGTAGCAGCTCCGCGTCATTTCGTTGCTTTTCTGCGATTTCTGAAGCCTCAACAATGCTTAGAAACGGGAAGTCTTCGTCTTCCGACACTGCTGTCTCTACTGGTGCGCGTGACAAGCAGTCGGTGTCAGTGTGTTTCCTACCGGACCTGTATACAACAGTAATATCATATTCTTGGAGCCGAAGGCTCTATCTTGCTAGTCGTCCTGATGGGTCCTTTAGGTTTGCCAGCCAGCAGAGTGAATGGTGATCACCGACTGCTTTAAATGGCCTACCGTAGAGGTAGGGGCGAAATTTGCCTATGGCCCATATAACTGCAAGACATTCTTTTTCTGTTGCGGAGTAGTTTGTCTCTGGTCTTGAGAGTTTGCGGCTGGCATAAGCTATGACTTTCTCTTGACCGTTTTGCCACTGAACGAGTACGGCACGAAGGCCAACATTGCTCGCATCAGTGTGAACTTCGGTGTCTCCTGTCCCGTCAAAATGTGCAAGGAATGGAGACGCCTGCAGGCGTTTTCTTTGCTCATCAAATGCGTCTTGTTGTTCGTCGTTCCACTCGAAGGGCACATCTTCTCTGGTCAGTTTTGTGAGGGGTTCAGCAATCCTTGAAAAGTTTTCTACGAATCGTCTATAGTAGGCACTTAAGCCCAAGAATCTTCGCACCGACTTTTAAATGCGAAGCATTTCTTAGCGAACTTCGGCGAGTTTGAGCGTATCTATCTATCTATCTATCTATCTATCTATCTATCTATCTATCTATCTATCTATCTATCTATCTATCTATCTATCTATCTATCTATCCGCCTACGATTTTGTGCTCTCCTGGCCGTTTCGCTAATCGGATGTTTACGAAAATTGGTATGCCAAATCATGACTACATGACGAACATAAATGAAAGGTCATAACATGAAAATCATGATATGCACGTCATGAGCGGCATGATTTACATGCCACGGTCTTCGTGCTCTCGTGGCCGTTTCGCTAATGCGATGTATCCGAAAATTGGTATGGCACAACATGACTGCCTGACGAACCTAAATGGCAGGTCATAACATGAAAATCATGATATGCATCTCATGAGTGGCGTGATTTACATGTCACAGTCTTGGTGCTCTCCTGGTCGTCTCGCTAATGGGATGTATACAAACATTCGTATGCCACAATATGACTGCATGGCGAACATAATTGACAGATCATAACATGAAAATCGTGATATGCATGTCATGATTGATATGATTTACATGCGACGGTCTTGGTGTTCTCCTGGCCGTTTCGTTAATGGTATACGAAAATTGGTATGCCACAACATGACTGCATGACGAACATGACTGACAGGTCACAACATGAAAATCATGATATGCATGTCATGGTTGACATGATTTACATGCCACGCGTTTCGTTAACGGGATGTATACGAAAATTGGCATGCCACAAGATGACTGCATCACGAATGTAAATGACAGGTCATAACATGAAAATCATGACGTGCATGTCATGAGCGACATGATTTACATGCCAGGGGTTTCGTTAATGGGATGTATACCAAAATTGCTATGACACAACACGACAGCATGACGAACGTAAATGACAGGTCATAACATTATAATCATGACACGCGTGTCATGACCGGCATGATTTACATGGTCCTGGCGCTATACTGCGTTTCGTTAATGGGATGTATGGGCTCGGCCGCACGCTTGGGTCGCACGTATGAGATGCGCGCGCACGGTGGAAACCGAGGCGACAGCGACGCGCGCGTTTTTCGCTGCTGTCTGGGCGTGCTGCGAACCGCACGAACGCTCGCGGCGTCGCCCTTTGGAACAGTTTGCCGCAGGTTTGGAACACGCGTCTCAAAGGAAATGAAACTAAAGAAGGTGGGACGGGTGGTCGCTGCTGCTACAGAGTCGGAGACGCGCATCGCGTTCGCGTGTTTTCCTGTCACAGTCTGCCGAATTTTGCTTGTTCTCTCCACCAGGCAGTGCATTCTGGCGCTGATGTCACACATGGAAAACTCGACTGAAGATCGTGACATCCATGCCATGAGCGGCATGATCTACATGCCACTCGTTTTAACGCGATAGCGTTAGAGAGCGCGTTTCGCAGAAATACCGCCGTCGGTGTCGGCGTTTCTCCGTGAGCGAAAAATCGTGACCGAAAAAAAGAGAACCATGCAAATAAAATAAACAATAAAAGTCTTCCGTCCCAATGAGGATCGAACCCGGGCCGTTTGCGTGGCAAGCTGGTGCCCTACCACAAAGCCACGATGTTTTTTTTTTCTTTTTCATACATGGTATTTATTACAGTGCGCTAAGAAATTCGCAAATTGCATAAGGCGCTGTTGCAGTGACCCCGCGACAATAATCGCACAAGCAATCCAAATGACATTGTCAGCCTAAAATGCACATTCACTGACGGGATGCACATATGTGTTTCAGGGAGAGTTCAAGATGTGTTGCACAGCATGGCTGGTAGGGATAAGCACTTCATCAAGATGGGGTACCATTCAGGCCTGACGTCAAGCTCGTCGTAGATGTCCTTTAGATGCATGATCATTTGCACAAAATGAGTTGTCGATGCTGTGACTGGTTCTGCGTTGCGGTCTTGCATGCGCGTCTTCCACAAGCTATGCATTCCCACAAGAAAGAACATATCAAATGGCACTTCATCCAGGGATGTTGGCAGAAGGTAACGTATAGTATGCGGATTAAAGGTAAAATCTTTCTTTAGAGTTCGCTGAAGGATATCCCAGAACAGAATAGCGTCCTTGCAGTTAATAAAGCAGTGTTCTATTGTCTCCGGTACATCACAAAGACGGCAGTCAACTGAAGAAACAAAAATGCCTTTCTTGTGTAGCCATGCCTTCACAGGCAATGTTTCTGAATGAAGTTTATAAAAGAAGGTTTTTGAATTAGGAGAAACGTACATTGCATGGAAATATTTCCGTAAATGCGTTTTTTTATGCTAGACTTAATATGTGTGCAACTGTGTAGTACAGTTTAAACCTTCTTTTGCTTCATATTAATATGTGTGCAAGCAACTGTATAGTACAGTTCAAACGCATTTACGGAAATATTTCCATGCAATAAAGAAAAAAGAAATCGAACTTCCTAGGAAAAGAACTACATAAATGTCAGGTAGGGAAAGGAGTCTCATTAACGCATTTTGTTCGGCAGATGCTACGACGAAAATGAGCCCATTCGGCAATTTTTAGGAGGATTAAACTTTATTGAGCATATCAAGCAAACAGCAAACATTACATAATGTGCTGCTATCTGTGAGACATTGTGAAAAACATCTCTCGACTACCAAGGCCTCCGAGACGGCGGGCGCGCCCGCCATCTCGGAGGCCAGGCGACTACAGCAGAGCCTATATGGTTCCGCCGTTCTACGACGGGGAACATATTGACACATGGCGTCTTTTTATCCAAAGCGACAGACGCGCGCTCTAAGCATTTCCATCTTCGGCTTGCGTCTATGCATGTATAACACTAGGCGTCTCGTATGAACGCGCGTCAATGATACTGCGGCGTTCGAGTTTCATCCTTAGTGTCGACGCGTTCTTAAGGAGCGTTCACCTCAAACTCTGCGGGGTATAAAACGGCGTGCGTCGCCGAGCCGTGGTGCTCTTTCTTTGTGACCCGCCGAAAGACAGCTGCGCCTGTCGTCGCTACCACCGCCGAATTAGGTCAAGGTCTCCAATAAAGTGGCTGCCCCGAGACGCTCTCTACGTCTGGCTGTTCTAGTCACAATACTACGCGACAATATCATATCAAGCAAACAGCAAATATCAGATAATGTGCTGTTTGCCATTTCACCGACCACAAGGCGATGCTTGTTGCGGTTGGCCGGAAGATCTCCAGAAGGATAACGCAAGAAGGACGACAGACTGTGACCATTTACGAATGAAAGTGTCACGCCCACGCGCAGTTCATAATACAGGACCATGTGACTACATCACTGTACAATAATTTCATGAACTTGATGTAAATGTGCTATTAAATAGATCGAAAACCTCTACCATTACTATAGATATGTCGCGCGCGTGCGCGTGGTGTCTGTGTCTGTGCGCATATGTGTGTGTGCAACAACACACATTAATAAGTATGCACTGAGTGGTTGAAGTGCAAACTAAGGGCCGGATTTCGCTATCGCGTTCAACTCTTAAAGGCGAAGCTTAAGGGTCCCCCAATTTTTTTAGACGCTGCTTGTGGCTTGAGAGGCTTGAGAGTGTAACACTTTAGCGAGGCATTAGGGTCTTGACTCGCTTCGAGGTTTTCGAGGATATTATCACCCTGGCCACTGGCGCTCATCCTCCATGCCAATGCGTGCTCATCCATTTATTTCTGGGGTTTTACGTCCCAATATCAATAGCACGATTTGGTTATGAGAGACGCCATAGTGGAGGGCTCCGGGAATTTCGACCGCCTGGGGTTCTTTAACGTGCACTGACATCGCAAAATACACGGGCCTCAACATTTCACCTCCATGGAATTGCAGCCGCTGAGGCCGGGATTCGATCCCGCGACCCTCGGATGAGCAGCCGAACACCATAGCCGCTAGACCACCGTGGCGAGTCATGGCAATGCATCTAAATTACTATGCGTTCTCATACTTATGTGAAGCTTATCAATAAAGAAGCTTAATACATAAACGATGAAGCTTTCGCGCGAGACGACGACAAGGTGGATAGAGTTCCCCTGAGAAAAAAATAAAAAAATGGCAGATCCCACGTGCAGTGGGAATCAAGGAAATGCGAAGCACGCATAAGGAACGTAAAATGTATTTGCATTGTTGTCTCGCTATACCGAGTTTGGTACATATGAAGTTAACGAAACGGCCACAAGAGAACCGAGACTGTGGCAAGTAAACCATGCCGCTCATACACGCATGTCATGATTCTAACGTTATGACTTGTCATTTACGTTCGTCATGCAGTCGTGTTGTGCCATAGCAATTTTGGTATACATCCCTTTAAGGAAACGAGTGGCATGTAGATCATGCCGCTAATGACATGCAGGTCACGGTTTTCATGTTATGACCTGTCATTTATGATCGTCATGCAGCCATGCTGTGCTAAACCAATTTTCCATGTGCGACATCAGCGCCAGAATGCACTGCCTGGCGGAGAGAATAAGCGAAATTGGGCAGACTGTGATAGGGAAATACGAGAACGCGATGCGCGTCTGCAACTCCATAGCAGCAGCGACCGCCCGTCCTACCTTCTTTTTCGTTTTATTTCCTTTAAGACGCGCGCTCCAAACCTGCGGCAAACTGTTCCAAAGGGCGACGCCGCGAGCGTTCGTGTGGTTCGCTGCACGCCCGGAAAGCAGCGAAGAAACGCGCGCGTCGCTGCCGCCTCGGTTTCCACCGTGCGCTACTGAGCCGTCCGACGAGGGCTACGTAGCGCCCTCTGGTCAGTAGACGGAGCCCATACATCCCATTAACGAAACGGCAGTATAGCGCCAGGACCACGGCATCTAAATCATGCCGGTCATGACACGCGTGTCATGATTGTAATGTAATTACCTGTCATTTACGTTCATCAAGCTGTCGTGTTGTGCCATAGCAATTTTGATATACATGGCATTAACGGAACGCCTGGCATGTAAATCATGCCGCCCATGACATGCATGTTATGCTTTTCATGTTATGACCTGTTATTTATGTTCGCCATGCAGTCATATTGTTGCATACCAATTTTCCTATACATCCCACTAACGAAACTGCCAAGAGAGCACCAAGACAGTGGCATGTAAATCATGTCGCTCATGACATGCAGATCATGATTTTCATGTCATGACCTGTCATTTACGTTCGTGATGCAATCACCTTGTGCCATGCCAATTTTCGTATACATCCATTTAACGAAATGCGTGGCATGTAAATCATGTTGCCCATGATATGCATATCATGATTTTCATGTTGTGACCTGTCAGCCATGTTCGCCATGCAGTCATGTTGTGGCATAGCAATTTTCGTATACATCCCATTAACGAAACGGCCAGGAGAGCACCAAGACCGTCGCATGTAAATCATGTCACTCATGACATGCATGTCATGATCTTCGTGTTATGACCTTTCATTTATGTTTGTGATGCAGTCATGTTGTGGCATGCCAATTTTTGTATACATCCCATTAACGAGACGACCAGGAGAGCACCAAGACTGTGACATGTAAATCATGCCGCTCATGACAAGCATGTCATGATTCTCATGTTATGACCTGTCATTTATGTTCGTCATGCAGTCATGATGTGGAATACCAATTTTCGTCAACACCCGATTAGCGAAACGGCCAGGAAACACAAAATCGTAGGCGGCTAGATAGATAGATAAAAAAATTGGCAGATCCCACGTGCAGTGGAAATCAAGGAAATGCGAAGCACGCATGAGGAACGTAAAATGGATTTGCATTGTTGTCTCGCTATACCGAGTTTGGTGCATATCAAGTTAACGAAACTGCCGCAAGCGCACCATGACTGTGGCATGTAACCATGCCGCTCATACACGTATGTTATGATTCTCACGTTATGACTTGTCATTTACGTTCGTCATGCAGTCATGTTGTGCCAAACGAATTTTCGTATAGGCTCCGTGCAGTCGAGTTTTCCATCTGCGACATCAGCGCCAGAATGCACTGCCTGGCGGAGAGAAGAAGCAAAATTGGGCAAACTGTGACAGGGAAATACGCGAACGCGATGCGCGTCTCCAACTCTATAGCAGCAGCGACCGCCCCTCCCACCTTCTTTCGTTTTATTTCCTTTGAGACGCGCGCTCCAAACCTGCGGCAAACTGTTCCAAAGGGCAACGCCGCGAGCGTTCGTGTGGTTCGCAGCACGCCCGGAAAGCAGCGAAGAAACGCGCACGTCGCTGTCGCCTCGGTTTCCACCGTGCGCGACGGAGACGTCCGACGAGAGCTACGTAGCGCCCTCTGGTCAGTAGACGAAGTCATCCCCTTAACGAAACGGCAGTATAGCGCCAGGACCATGGCATGTATGTAAATCATTGCGGTCATGACACGCGTGTCATGATTCTAATGTTATGACCTGTCATTTACGTTCGTCATGCTGTCGTGTTGTGTCATGACAATTTTGGTATACATCCCATTAACGAAACGCCTGGCATGTAATCATGCCGCCCATGACATGCATGTTATGCTTTTCATGTTATGACCTGTCATTTATGTTCGTCATGCAGTCATATTGTTGCATACCAATTTTCCTCCACACCCCAGTAAGGAAACGGCAAAGAGAGCACAAAGACCGTGGCATGTAAATCATGTCGCTCATGAAATGCATGTCATGATTTTCATGTTATGATCTGTCGTTTACGTCCATGATGCAGTCATCCTGTGGTATGCCAATTTTCGTATACATGCCGTTAACGAAACGCGTGGCGTGTAAATCATGTCGCCCATGACATGCATATCATGATTGTCATGTTGTGACCTGTCAGTCATGTTCGCCATGCATTCATGTCGTGGCATACCAATTTCCGTATACATCCCATAAACGAAACGGCCAGGAGAGCACCAAGACCGTCGCATGTAAATCATGTAACTCATGACATGCATGTCATGATTTTCATGTTATGACCTGTCATTGATGTTTGTGATGCAGTCATGTTGTGGCATGCCAATTTGCGTATACGTCCCATTAACGAGATGACCAGGAGAGCACCAAGACTGTGACATGTAAATCATGCCGCTCATGACAAGCATGTCATGATTCTCATGTTATGACCTGCCATTTATGTTAGTCAGGCAGTCATGTTGTGCCATAGCAATTTTCGCATACATCCCATTAGCGAAACGGCCAGGAGAGCTCTAAGACCGTGGCATGTAAATCATGCCGCTCATGACATGCATATCATGATTTTCATATTATGACCTGTCATTTGTGTTCGTCATGTAGTCATGATGTGGCATACCAATATTCGTAAACATCCGATTAGCGAAACGGCCAGGAGAGCACCAAGACCATGGCATGTAAATCATGCCGCTCATGACATGCATGTCATGATTGTCATGTTGTGACCTGTAATTTTTGTTCTTCATGTAGTCATGATGTCGCATACGAATATTCGTAAACATCCGATTAGTGTAACGGCCAGGAGAGCACCAAGACCGTGGCATGTAAATCATGCCGCTCATGACATGCATATCGTGATTTTCATGTTATGACCTGTCATTTATGTTCGTCATGTAGTCATGATGTGGCATACCAGTTTTCGTAAACATCCGATTAGCGAAACGGCCAGGAGAGCACCAAGACCGTGGCATGTAAATCATGCCGCTCCTGACATGCATATCATGATTTTCATGTTATGACCTGTCATTTATGTTCGTCATGTAGTCATGATGTGGCATACCAGTTTTCGTAAACCTCCGATTAGCGAAACGGCCAGGAGAGCACCAAGACCGTGGCATGTAAATCATGTCGCTCATGATATGCATGTCATGATTTTGATGTTATGACCTGTTATTTATGTTCGTCATGTAGTCATGATGTGGCATACCAATTTTCGTAAACATCCGATTAGCGAAAGACCGTGGCATGTAAATCATGCCGCTCATGACATGCATATCACGATTTTCATGTTATGACCTGTCATTTATGTTCGTCATGTAGTCATGATGTGGCATACCAGTTTTCGTAAACCTCCGATTAGCGAAACGGCCAGGAGAGCACCAAGACCGTGGCATGTAAATCATGTCGCTCATGATATGCATGTCATGATTTTGATGTTATGACCTGTCATTTATGTTCGTCATGTAGTCATGATGTGGCATACCAATTTTCGTAAACATCCGATTAGCGAAACGGCCAGGAGAGCAGAAAATCGTAGGCGGCTAGATAGATAGATAGATAGATAGATAGATAGATAGATAGATAGATAGATAGATACGCTCAAACTCGCCGAAGTTCGCTAAGAAATGCTTCGCATTTAAAAAAATGGCAGATCCCACGTGCAGTGGGAATCAAGGAAATGCGAAGCACGCATAAGGAAAGTAAAATGGATTTGCATTGTGTTCTCGCTATACCGAGTTTGATACATATGAAGTTAACGAAACGGCCGCAAGAGCACCATGACTGTGGCATGTAAACCATGCCACTCATACATGCATTTATGTTCGTCATGCAGTCATATTGTTGCATACCAATTTTCCTACACATCCCACTAACGAAACGGCCAAGAGAGCACCAAGACCGTGGCATGTAAATCATGTCGCTCATGACATGCATGCCATGATTTTCATCTTACGACCTGTCATTTACGTTCATGATGCAGTCATCTTGTGGCATGCCAATTTTCGTATACATCCATTTAACGAAACGCGTCGCATGTAAATCATGTCGCCCATGACATGCATATCATGATTTTCATGTTGTGACCTGTCAGCCATGTTCGCCGTGCAGTCATGTCGTGGTATACCAATTTTCGTGTACATCCCATTAACGAAACGACCAGGAGAGCACCAAGACCGTCGCATGTAAATCATTTCACTCATGACATGCAGGTCATGATTTTCGTGTTACGACCTGTCATTTATGCTTGTGATGCAGTCATGTTGTGGTATGCCAATTTGCGTATACGTCCCATTAACGAAACGCGTGGCATGTAAATCATGCCATTCATGACATGCACGTCATGATTTTCATGTTATGACCTGGCATTTATGTTCGCCATGCAGTCACATTGTGGCATACCAATTTTTGTATCCATCCCATTAACGAGACGGCTAGGAGAGCACTAAGACCGTGGCATGTAAATCATGCCACTCATGACATGCATATCACGATTTTCATGTTATTGCCTGCCATTTATGTTCTTAAGGCAGTCATGTTGTGCCACACCAATTTTCGCATACATCCCATTAGCGAAACTGCCAGGAGAGCCCTAGGACCGTGGCATGTAAATCATGCCGCTCATGACATGCATATTATGATCATGTTATGACCTGTCATTTATGTTCGTCATGTAGTCATGATGTGGCATACCAATTTTCGTAAACATCCGATTAGCGAAACGGCCAGGAGAGCACAAAATCGTAGGCGGCTAGATAGATAGATAGATAGATAGATAGATAGATAGATAGATAGATTTCGGCGGCTACATTTCGCCTCCATCGAAATGCAGCCGCCGCGGCCGGGATTCGATCCCGCGACCCTCGGATCTGCAGCCGAGTACCATAGCCACTAGACCACCATGGCGGGGCAAAAGGACTTTCGAAAGAACTAACATTGACTTTGCGAAATCAGACAACTCCAGTGTTCTGACGTACATGGCACATGAATTCACTGCATTTTTAGAATTGGCTCGCGATCCCTCGGCAGACGCAAACGCCCTCTAGATTAACTTAAGGATGTCATAGATTACTGCACTGAAAATTTCATACCGATAAACACACACACCAAAAAAAAAACAAACAAAAAAAAAAAAACGCGCGAATACGACCCGTGGGTTACTCG